>CAUJNA010002535.1:440133-589388 GCA_963377175.1 Effrenium voratum | reverse complement strand
TGATGTTTCCTGATGCTCCTTTGAATGCCCCGCAGATGATGCCAAGGAAAATCTCTCCCGGTTAATTTCGCTTCGTCTCAAATCTGATTTGGCTATGCATCGCAATGGGGAACCTCCTTGAACATGGTTAGTGGATAAGTTCCCACCTGAACGATGTGCACTGCAAAATCCCCAATTAAAATGAATTCGCATTTGAAGCCTGCTCAAGCGAACCGCCGCAACCCCCTGACGAAGTTTCCGAGGTCACCATTGGCAGCGCTGCCAGCGCTGCTCTGAAGAAAGATGTACTGCAATGGGTGATCTCCGGGGACATCAAGATCCAGGACGCCCAGTAGGTTCTACCCCTAAAGGGAGGGGGGGGGGGGAGTGGGTAAACGGGGAGCATTGAGGAACCTTGAGGTTTTTAAGGTTCCGTAGGGAGCCGGGGAGCCTGGAGGAAGCCTGGGCTATTTTCCCTGGATGCAGACATGAAGCCCTTCAGTCAGGGATCTTCATAGCGACCTTCCAAAGACACTTAGTGAGGGGGAGCCAGGGGAAGGACGGAGAGTCACCAACAGTGCGATAGAACCTCTGGACAAGGTGTCACGAGAAACCCTCACCCGGGAGTAAAGCCAGCTCACCCATCAAGGGTCCTTTCCACAGGGGGGTTTAAATGGTCAAAGGACCTCCCTGCAAGCTACTTTAGCCCTCATGCTTAGTAACTTCGCCGGATTCATGCGTTGATTCATTCGTGTGGTTCTTCATGTGCATGCGCAGAAAGGAGCACAAGCTAATAGGTGCAAAATGGTTGAAACGGCCAGATCTTGGCCAATCTCTTTGAGCACTTTTAAGGAGGCCACGAAACGAGGCTATGTTGGCAATAGAGGTGTTCACTCTTGGTGGTTCGTTTGAACATAGAGGTTTGCTTGACCTTTTGGTTTAGTCATTGGCTTGAGTCGCCGGAAGCTCGCGATTGAGGACTTCTTCTATCCTCTGAACTCTGTAGCTGCGTCCTCGAAAGAAGCCGTGGAGTTCACCTGGGAGTTCTACAAGGCCAACTTCGAGAAGATCTGGACGCCTGGCTGCTGGAGTTGCCGGAAAAAGGGGGCAAACCACGGGGAGCAAAATTTTTGCGGGTTTCGAATTTTCGTTTTTTGGGGGATTTTTAGTCGGTTGCAACTGCAGGACGGAGATTCTCCCAAAGACCTCTCGGGATACGGACTGTTCAGGCCTTTTTGCTGGCCTCATTGTTGGCGTAAGGCTCGTTAAGCCCGATTCAACCCTTGTGGGTTTTTGAGACTTGGTTTGTGAGGTTTCTGCATTTAGTTGAATTTCAAGATTTCCCTCTCTTCCGTTGAAGCAGGGGCAAACTGCTCCTTTGGACCAACAGCTGCATTGCCAGGCTGTTCAACTGCCATCTGCAAGATTATGCCCTTGGGTTGCCAATGGTTCATGGTGAAGATGGGGTTGCCAATGGTTTATGGTTTCGCTTGCAATCGACCGCGAATGGGTAAGGCCTGATTTAGTTTGGCTTCGCTGTAGTGTTAAGGAGGCCGGGTACCTGATATGAGGTGAAGAAGCTTGAGAACAACACGCTTGGGAGATGCAAGTGATTGAGTTACAACCAGTGTTTCAAGAATTTTGGAAGCATGCTGCCGCCTCAAGTATGGCTTTGAGGCAACTGCATGGAATGCCTGGCACTATTGTTTTTGCCCCAATTTGGCCGCGTTCGGTTTGTCTTGTATCGCCTTTTGCCACCTGCTTGGCCTTCCCCATTTTTCCTTCTATGAATGACTCAACCTTGGTTCGCCTTATTTCTCGCGTGCCTTTTTGTCCTTGTTTGTTCTTGCTTAGTTTGATTAGTTCAAGTGTGGTTTATCATTGTCTGTTGATTAGTCCTATTTGACCTGAAGCAGCCTAGCAGCACTTATTTACCCCTTTCTCACTTGAGGTCCTTTGAGGGTGGCATGCCTCGTGGTGTCTTTGGGGTGCCGGGCTTGAGCGCTGTCGACTGAGGGGCATGTGCAAAACCGCAAGCCCCTCCTTGATGGATGTCGGAGCCTCAGATCGCTCGGGTAACCCCAGCCCGCGTTGGGCAGGGCCTCTTGTTCCCGCTGCTGGGCGTGCCATACTCCTGCAGTTGGTCACCTTGCGGGCTCCATTTTTTGTTGTTCCCTTTGCTGGGCTCCTCTGTATGTTGAGGGAGGTTTCTTGCTTTCGAGAGAAACTGAGGTTGCTCCCTGTTGCTCCTTGGGCCTTCAAAAACTGGCCGGAGATTCTACAGGGTTGCCATTCCACTGTCCCAGGCCGTAACTCCACCCCCCCCTTGTCACACAGTACCTAGGTACCGATCTCCGGTACGTCTTGTTTTGAGGGTACCCTGTTGAGGGTTGGATTTAAGCCTTGGAAACCCCCTTTCCATGTTGGGGCCTTTAACGAACCCCCGGTCCCTATCAATTTCTCCGACTTCAGTCTCCTTGTTCCATTTTCCTTTTGGCGTTTACTCAAAGAAATACCCATGAAAAACTCATAGACAAAAATATATGGCAACCATATGAACATCTAACTGAAACGAACCTGCAGCAAACCCTTGGGCTACCCTCTCCCCCCTCCAAAATTAGACATCGATAAAGAACAAGGAAGGGTGTTCCAACAATGAAGGGTCTTCCAAAGCCATGGGGAAACAAAGAACAGGGTGCTGGAAAATCCACCCACCCGCACCTCCCAAAAAAGCAAAACACAACAAAAACAAAACAACAACAAGTTCCCAACAAAAAGCGAAGCCAAGTCTTCGGGTTCTCCCCGTTGTCCCCCTGCCAAGTTCCACCCAACTCCCTTCCGCTCCAAGAGGCCATGATCGCGGGCTCCGCGCGGGGCTTCTGCACCTCGGAGAAGGCCGCCGAGGTGGAGCAGCGCCTCGGAGACGACCCCACCGAGACCCTTTGGGTTCGGGGGGATTGGATTGATTCCCGGGGATTCCTTTATAGGAGTTCGATAAAGTTTTCTTTCTGTGGTTTTGCCTTGCTTGCAAGAAAAACAGATAGGTGTTTTTCTGATGGTTTTTGGGTGGTTGTCTTGTGGTTTCTCATGCGGTTCCTGTATTTCCATTGGTGTCCTATGACTTTTTGTTGTCGGTTGTCCATAGTGGAAAGCCAACCCAAGGAACACCGTCCCCATGTGTGGGCTAAGAATGCTCAGGTGACTAAAGTGATTCACTTGGGGCAAGACACCCTTGCCACTTAACGGCAAGTTGGAAACGGCATGTTCCGTGGAGTTCACCAGCCGTTGGCACTCGTTCGGCACTCTTTTGGTGCTCGTGTCGCAGTCAAGGGGAAGGCTACGGGTGGAACCGGCATCCAAAACAGCCCATTTTGCACTGCAGGTTCTACAAGGAGCACTACATGAAGCAGAATCAGAGGACCATTACGCAGACGCTGGCCGCTGGACGGCACTTGGAGAAGGGAGCTGGTCAGATATCATCAACCCCCCCAAACCCAAGGAGCACCCCCAACAGCCTGAGAACCTTCCCAAAACCTGTGCGGAACCCAGAACCCACCCCAGGGCCTCCAGCCAACGCCGCTGTTGAGACACAAGCCCCCCCCCCTTCCGCCCCCCGAAATCTAAGGCCTTGGTAAGGCCTTAGTAACCGTTTTCCCTGGAGGAGTTGTTGGGCTGGTTTCGTTTTGGCGCCGGGAGCTCTGGTTCTGAACATCGCAGGCCATTGTCGGATGCGACTGGCTCTTGAAATGAAGCTCCATAAAACGCTGATAGTCTGTGGTCAATGTTGGGAGGGACGAAGACGCACAAAACTTCCGGTTCGCGAATTGTCCCTTGTCGTGGCTTGGCACAACAAGAAGCCAGCCCACCTAAGGTTTGCTTGCGGATCTTGACAGATTTTAACGAGCTCACCGATTGGGGGGTGGAGCGGACGACCCGTGGTGAAGTTCCCAAATGTAGGGTCTATGACTTGTCGTAATTTGCCCAGAAGAATTCAGAGTCTCCCACATGAATTTCGTTGAATGAGGAGTTGGGACGGGTCAACGTTTGTTGAGACATGTTAAAACACTGTTTGTTTCAACAAATCTCCTTTGGTTTCTAATTTTCCGGAAAGTCATGGTCTCAAATTTGAGATTTCTTTTAAAGCTGTGTTTTGTTCACGTGTTGTTTCATCATGTGGCAAAACGGCCGAATGGCCGTTTGGCTCAAGATTTGGATCCCCCGTCGGGACTTCCTTGGATTTGCGTGCGTTCGCCATAGTGCGGCGATTGGCTGCACCATCGCGGAAAAGGTCCGTGGTGTTCCAGCTGTTCGGCACTAGGAGGTGGGCGGCAGGTCGCCGAGGTGCTCCCGGGCCCGACCCTTGTCTTTACCCTCTTCTACCAGTTTCCTAACCTCCCCAAACTTGATCTTCATTAACTGTCACTCCCACAATCTGGTCACCGGCACCCTCTACATTGTGCTTTGGGACTGGGTTCTTTTGGTACTTCGTGAACCACGTGTACCTCTTTGATTCCCTGGGCTACTTCGTGTTCGCCCAAAACCGCAGGGTATCAGCCGTACCAGCTAGAAGCTGGGGCTGGTGATCCGGTTGCGGGACGTGACCCGCTACCTGCTCCCATCGCCTACTTGTACGAGCAATGGCGTCCCCCGGAGCTTCTCATCGTGGGCCGGGCTTCGTGGACGACGAGGCCAACGCCCTTCGCGGCAACGCCGCGCTTGCTGCCCCCGGCTTAGACAGCCGGCTGTGGCCCATTCCCCCGATGGTGGGCGCAGAGCCCAATCCCGGGGTGATCACGGACGATTGGATCCTTTCTCAGGTTGTGTTTGATGAGGATGCGGAGGCCCCTATCCCGGCGGCAGTGCTCCAGATCGAGGACGGACCCCCTCTAGAAGAGGCTGAGGTTCCTCCAAATCAGGTGCCCTCATCGATTTCGCCGTTCCGTTCGTGGCGCTCCAGATCGAGGACCGGGCTGTCCATCATGCTGCTCATCCGGAGCCGGCTCAATCATGGTCCCTTACATGGGATCAGTTTGACCAACTCCTCGGCAGTGGATCGCAGGCTACACCGCCTGCTTTCGGTCGGCTCGACTTTAACTCGGGTGCCCCCGTTTCGGTTGGGAATCTGGATTTTCAATCCCTTTTTGATGCTGATTGGAGGTCTCAGCCTTCCCGAATTGACAGATCCTTTGATGCCCTGCCCTCGCATGAGCCTACTCAGGGTTTTTCTCATGATGGAGAAAATGACCCCATTGAAGATTTCCCCCTTTCTCATATTGCAGGTTCGGCCCAACCCGAGGTGGGCAAACGGGCGATTGAGGATTGGCCGCAAATAGCTGGCCCTCCTCCCGTCTCAGGTTCATCCGACATTGACATCATTCACGATCACCCCAGTCCGGCGGATATGGACTTCATCCCTGATGCAGTATCATCTCACCTGTCAGGTACCCGTGACCGGAATGCGGACCGCTACAACGCTGGTCCGAATCCACCGCTTTCCTCAGGTACCCGAGGTCGGGATGCGAACCGCTACAACGCGGGCTCAAATCCGCCAAATCGGACATCAGGTACTAATCGATCGGATGTGGGCCGCGAAACAGCAGGCCCAAATCCTTCCTCCTCTACGTCAAGAAGCCATGCCGGTCTCTTCGCGGCGTTCAATCGGCGTCAGACTCGAAAAGAGTCCGCCCCCGACGTCATCGACCTCGAGGAGCAGTCCAGCCATCGTACCAGCGATGGATCCGAGCAGGATACACCTGGTATTGGCTCTACTCCATTTGACCTCCTCGACATCCCCTTCCATCAGCCACCCAGGAGAGGAAATGAAGATGATGAAACCATCCCTGGGATCCTTGATGTAATCGATGAGGCCGAGGTCACACCAGAGAGACGAACGACATCGCTCCCGCCGAGCCGCGTTGCCAAAGTACTTTCCCCCAAGCCACTCATTGGTGACGTTGCTCAACGGCTTGATCTCACTCAACCTGATCCAGATCAAGCTCAACTTCGCGGGTCGTCATCTTTTGATAACATGTCGGGACAAACCGGCACTGACTCACGAGCCACAAAGAGGAGCTCTGAGTCACCCGAGAGACGTGAAGCTGCTTTGCGATTGCGATCTAATCCCCCAGCTCATCACGATCCTATTGACGTTCCTATCCACTCTGCGGGGTCTGGGCTCAGCTCCAATGCCCCGATGTCTGAGAAGGAGACTGATGACGGGATTAGCTCTACGCCCAGGAATCGGAGACCTGGACTCAGCACTGTTGCTCCTGGTCATGGAGGGCTTCCTTCAAATCAACCGGTCAACAACTCCCTCGTCCCCGCATTCTTTCAAATTGGAACTCCGGGCTGCACTCCTGACAGGGAAGAAAATAGGCGCGGAGATCATGACGCTGATAGTCGTCCTGCTCCGTCTGCTTCCACAAGTGGCGGCCATCCTGTTGCATCTGAGCTTCAACGACTGCTTCTCGCGATCCACAACGAGGTAAAGGGGTGCAAGGCCGAAATCCAGGGATGCAGAACCGAGATTCGTTCATGTAGGGATGATGTCAACGCTTGCGTCGGTGAGATCAAGAAGATCAATAACCGTGTTGACGCCTTCGAGAAGAAGGTTGAATCATCTTTCTCTGCCGTTGCCGGAACTCTCTCAAAACACGAGGCCAAGTTCCGTGATTTCCACGAGTGGGTCGCCCAAAGCGAAAAGGAGATGAATGAGCGTTTCAAGATGTATGATGAGAGGTCTGACTCGATCGTCATATCCGCTGCTGAACTTCGCGAGCAGGCCGAATCACTTGAGAACGTCAAGGTCCAGCTCCTTAGGTTCTCTGAGATCGGGGCCCTTGAGGCTGAGGTTCGGAAAATCAAGGACGAAGTTGAGGCGAACTCTCGCAGTGTCATCGACATTGAGGGAACCATCTCAAGGGAAAGAACCATCCGTGGGAACGTCGAGACGTATATCCAGCAGCTCGTTCCTGCGACCGACCTGAAGCAGTTCAGTGATAGGATGTCCGGAGCTCTCAATGAGAACTCACAGAAACAGGAAGAGTTCAAGCTTCAATTGTCCCGTATTGCTAGATGCGTCAAGGACCTTCATGACAAAAGCTTAGGCCCCAATCCGAGGGACATGCAAGAGCAGTTTATGAAGCTTGTGCTGAGGGTCAATGAGATCAACATGCAGATCGCTGAGTTGAGGGAACAACCTCTTGCTGCCTGCGGATCTTCAAGTGCTGGCGCTGCTTCGACCGCCGGAACGGGACCATGGGAGAAATCTGGAGACACTGATCCCTTAACCCAGGGAAGGGCTCCTAGAGATTCTCCCTCTCGTGATGCTCGCACCGTCAGCTCGGCTAGGCCTCCTCCACCTCCACCTCCTTCAGGGCCACCCCCACCGTCACCATCAGCCCCCATCTTCGGCAGGGATCCCTCTAGAACGAGGGCCATTGCTCGGGCTGCCGGCGCTGCCCCTGATAACCGGGCCAGGTGTGATCATGAGGAGCCCGGGCATCCACAGCATCGGGAACCTCGCTATCCATGCCGAAGCTGCGGCAAGTCAGTCTGCGAAGACTGCTTTGACCATGATTGTAACTCGTGTTTCAAGTGCAGCGATCAGTTTCCTAGATGCCGCGCATGCAGAGGAAGAGGGGGGAGGCACGGACTTGTGAGGTGTCTCATATGCAAGGACGAGTACTGCGATCAACACATCGCCTCACCTGACGATGTGCGCCGTTTTGGATCGAGTGTTCGACCTATTTGCCTCGGTTGTCTGAGAGCTGACCCCGACGGGAAAACTAAGCATCGCGGTCCCAGTGCGGGGCCTGGAGGACCTGATTGCATTCCTGATCATAATCAGCGGGATGGCACTGCTCCTGATCCTGGATCCGGGCCATCACGTGGAGATCCGTCACATCGGAGTCCTGAACCGCACCAAGGGAACTCTGGTTCCTGTTCCCACGCCGGAGCTGCCGGGCCAATGCCACCAAGGGCAATGTCTTCGCCCGTAGTCGGGCGAGCTGTTCTGAGGGGGACCATCAACACGTATCCCGGATGTTCCCCTACAGGGGGGATTTTCACCGGTCAGGTTGAGCATGGAACGTCTCAGGGAGTCATTCGCGGGAGGTACGGACCTGACGCTGCTGTGACAAATCAGCAGAATCCACAGCCTCACCACGGAGTACAGGATAACTCTGGCGGGCCGACTGGTTTCTCTCTTCCACCAGGACTCGGTAAGGGTGCGCATGGCGCCGGTGGCGTCGGCGGTATTGGAGCTCCCGATCTTCGCCGATCTTCCGCTGAGGAGAGGGTCTGCCCTCGATGCAACATAAATGTCAAGACCAGCATCCCCGGGACGCCTCCATGTTTCCAAACTTGTTCGTTGTGCCGCACTTCTCTATGCGCCGCGTGCTGCCCGCCATCGTCCGGGAGTTGCTCTCTGTGTGCCATATCCATTGGCAGAGACGGCGTTTTACCTCCCCATGTTTTTGGGCAGGCTACTCGACCGCCCTTAACTTCGTTGCCATCTGAGGCGAACAAGTGCGCCAACATAGAGCTCGAAAAAGAGCCCGCACCGCATGAGTTGCGAGACTGGATCATTTCCACGAGAGAAATCGTGAGCAACGCATTCAGCTATGACTCGCCATATGCCATGTCTTGGGTCATGAGTGTCGAAACGCCAGCACAATAGAGGAACTTGATGGGGAGTGCCTCTACCCGATCCTTGACAATAAGTTCAATGCTGCACTGAGAAAGTGCATCACATCGAAACCTATTGTTGCCAAGATCAGCAGGCTGACTGAAGAGGCTCAGGTGAAAAGGGGGACGAGGCTGAAAAGCCGCCAGATCCTGTTCTGTCTCATTGAATACCTTCGTCCCGATGAAGTCGGGAGCCAGTCTATCCGTACGAATGAACTTCTTCGCCTATCCCTCGGCAGAGCTGCCGGGTCTGGCGAGCCTCAGCTTGAGAAATTCCTTGATAAATGGGAAGGACTCCTGGGCGGAATCACCGCACCGATTGATCACCATGTTCTTCAGCATGTTTTCTTTGAGCAAGTTCGACACTCACCATGCTTGATGCCTGACGTACAACACTGGGATCGCAATCCAGACGTGCAAAATTACGACTGGATCATGAGGGCCGCTCGTAACGCTGTATCGAGGTGGAGGACGAGGTACAATGTCTCTGAGATAAAGGATCGAATGTACTCCCGATCTCCGCATGCTGATCGCAACCCGAATGCCGCCGCCCCTGGGGTGCGCCGTCCTTCGCCGTTTGGGGATACTCGCAAGACAGGGGACGCGAGATCAAGTGATCGTGATCGCGGAAAGACGCGATCTGATGACCCCAGGCGGAGTAGCAGGGAGCGCCCTTCTCCAGGAAGAGATCGCCGCCATGAGCATCCTGCCACCCCTGGAGTTTGTCATGATTGGCAGAAGGGGCAATGTAGGCGAGGTTCTGACTGCCGCTTTGCGCACCATGAGGAGAAGCCGAATTCTCCCCGCGATAGTGACGGCCCCATATACCCTGGGTACTGCAGAGAGTGGCTAAACGTCGGCAAGTGCACGCGTCCAAAGTGCACGTACAAGCATGAGAGGCCCCCTCCCGACCTGGCTCCGCTTCCCAGGAAGCCCAGTGCCCCTGCTACTGAGCAGGGGGGTGATTCGTCGAATCCCTATCCTGATGGGCGAATTGACAGTCCCGCACCCGGGGTTGACGAGGGTTTCTGAGAGGGGCGGGCCGTTACCCACAGGCCTCGCCGGGAATATCTATCGCATGCCCAGCGACCAAATGCGAATCTGGTGGCCTGACGGGTGCCCTTTCTGACAGGACACCCGGCCGCTCTCCTCCTGCTGATGCACAGGTGTGGTCTAGAACCGATCACCGGGCTTGCATGTTTCAGGGACCCACTGGTGGAGGCCCCGAGCTACAGCATGTGGTGTGGAGACGTACCGTTTCCATCCCCGACGGACGGGTTATCCAGGACCTTCCAATCACCTCTCACACTTCACGGAATAGGATGTTCTGTCCTATCGGTTTTACCGGCGACGTGAAAACTACTTTTTGGTCATACACTGATCCTGTTAAGCGTGCCGCGTGGAATGCCTCTATGCGTCCGAACGTCTACAACGACGATCGCAGCCCGACAGTTCAGATCAATGACTCCGCCATGATTGAGTATATCGTCGTTTCCGATAACAACCTTATGAAGCAGATTTCTCATGTCTCTCAGAAATCCAGGAATCCTTCATATACTCACTCTGGGGAGTTCAAGAACGCTTCAAAAATCACCATTGAGCGGCAAAGTGAGAAGGCCATCCTCCGCGCACTCTCCATGCAGGAGCAGGTCGCCATTGATCAGGAGGGCGAATACCTCGAATCTAAACCGATTCGACGGCGCATGATGTATAGAGCATCGCGCATGTCCTCCACTCCATCCGCTCCTGGTCACGAACGATCGATCCGATGGCTTGCTGATACAGGCTGCCCCATCGACCTTGTTGGACTGAACGAACTTAGTGCCGGAGAGCAGAGTCTGGTGAGGAAAACCGGACGCACCCATGCCCTGCAGACCGCCAACGGTACGGCGTCGACCCTCGGAAGCATTGCTGCTGATATGCAGGACATTGACGAGGTGATTGATGCCCACGTCATGCAGAACACGCCTTCGCTTATCTCTATTGGCAAACGCTGTATGGAGCAAGGTTATACATTCACCTGGCCCGCAGGTGAGCTTCCCGTCCTTCAAGGACCTGATGGCAAGGAAATCGTGCTCGACGTGCTGAACAACGTCCCGTACTTGCCTGCCTCACGTTGTAACTTCAGTTCTCCGGTGGCCAATCAGTACCCTAACATCCCTGCTGTTCCCGCTCCTTCTGCTCTTTCCGGGGATGTCATCCAAGAGGGAACAGAGGACAAACCTTCTGTACCCGAAGGCCATCCTGGCCCACCCGACCCTGATCCTCCTGCCTCTGATCCAATTGAGGAAACCGTCGAACTTGAAGGCCACGGCCCCCTGCGTAGCGCCGATGACTGGAGAGCTGACGCCTTGACCCTCCGCCACATGATGACTCATCTTCCCAAGAACCCTTTTTGCTCGCATTGCCAGCGTGCCAAGATGGAGAATGTTAGGCTGTTCCGGAAGAAGGGCGCGGCTGGTCATGGAGCCGAAGACTTTGGCGACTTAGTCACCGCCGACACGATGGTTCTGCGAGGGCTACGTGACAGGGGCATCAACGGCGAGGCCGACGCCATCGTTTTCTATGATCTCGCCACTTCGTGGATCGATGTCATGCCTGTCATGAACCGCTCTGACGCTAACACCGTCGACGCTTTCAACCGCTTCGCAGGGCCTCAAAATGACATCAAGATGATGCACACTGATCAAGCTAAAGAACTTGTCAGTGCTTGCAAAGAACTGCGCTGGATACATGAATGGTCTACTCCGGGAATGCCAAAAACCAACGGCATCATTGAGAACAAAGTCAAATTAGTCCTTCATGGTGCACGTGTGCTCTTACGCCAAGCCGGGTTAGAAGCCCGATGGTGGCCCTACGCAACAAAGTACTTTGCCGTCGCTAGGAACATCGAGAATCGGGGAGGTGGAAGCGCGTGGTCTAAAAGACACGCCCCCCTTCCTTTCAATGGCAAGCTTCTTCCCTTCGGTTGCTTGGTTGATTTCTTCCCCGTCGCCCCCAAACCGCGTCGTGTTGAAAAGGGGGGGATCAAAAACGCCCCCGAAGATCAAAATAAGCCTGCCGACGATGACTATTGGAGCAAAGACGAAGAGAACGAGTGTGTTATCCGTATACACCGGACACCTAGAAAGAAGCTCTTCGATCCAAGGGGCTCCAACTGCCCGATCGACGTTGAATTCCTCGCTGACGAAACTCTCACCATCATTAAATATCTCAACGGTGAAAATGACTCTATTCAGTCAACCACGTGGAGAAACCTGAGTGATCCTAGAGATGATCAATCGCAAGATTGGATTGGCGAAACCTATTTTCAGGTCGACGTCCACGCTCTCGAGAAATGGGGCGAAACCTCAAGGGAAGACGCACCTCTTTCTGATGATGACTATGAACCCATGTCAGCAGAAGAAATCGAGGAAGCTCTGCGTGACTGTGACTACGACCCCCTCGCTGATTTCGCTGAAGAAGAATCTAGTATCGCTCCCGCTGTTCCCGGCGAAGAACACGATCACTATAAGGCTCCCAAGTTCGCCCCTGTAGCCAAACCTGGTGTTTTCCTTGGTTATCGGTTCGAACCTGGAGGGAAATGGAAGGGCGACTACTATGTTGCTGACCTCGAGCATTTTCAGGCTGGAGTTGTTCGACCCAGTATCCACCAAGTGAAACAGATCTACCACGATGCTGAAGAGCCGTTCGTTTTTCCTCTGCTAAAAGCATATGAGGCTCGTACCCGAGAAATTGCATCATACAAGCATGATCGCCTGTCAGACCCTGATCACCTCAGCGGAAAAATTCTGCCCCGTGAAGACGAGTCCTTCAGCTTTGACGAGGGGCGCTTTGACCATGGGGACGATGAGGATGATCGTCAAAATCGGCGACAGAATGCTGACTCTGACAATGTTCCTGAGACTGACCTCATAGATCGTCACGTCTCGGATGGATCTTCCCCTGACAAAAGGGATGATTACTGGGTGCGCTTTGAAGAAGAAAGGTCCTGGCATCGATACCATGTCAAGGCGAGAAAGGACTTCTTTGGAGACGACACCCGTCCTCTGCCTTCAGGGGGGCCGGTCCAAGCTGATCTCGACGACATCAGGATCACTCATTGCAACTTCCTCGACTCCAGAGATGAGGTCTATCGCGACTCCCGTGATGTGTATGCCAGCGGCCATCGGGTTAGAACACACAAGTTCTGGACCGGGGTTACCATCCTCTTTGACAAGGGGTGCGCGCCCAAAAGGAGGCGTCCCTCTCCCAAGAAGCCGCTCTGCGAAAATGTATTACCGGGAAGTAAGGAGGACATTGATTATCCTCAGTCCTCCAAACGCAAAGAACGTCCCTACACCGGGACGGGGAAGCCCAACTCCATCTCGTCCGATGATTGGCGAGCCATGTCGCTCACCGCGCGAAGGATCTATGTCAGCACTGAGAGGGAGCTTGAGGTTGAGAAGTCTCGCTCCAAGCCTAGCGACGATCACCCTGGCGCGCCGGCCACCTCCAATAAATCACTTTTAATTGAATTTGCATGCGAAGCCGATTCCGCACTTTCCGCCACTATGTTTGAATTTGGTGGAGATGCCATTCGCGTGCACAAGGGCTCCTTTGATATCCTTAAGGGCAAGGACGTTAAGAGGCTTATCGAGATCGTTAGGAAGAATCCTAAATGCGATCTTTGGTCCTCTATTCCCTGTGGACCTTGGAGTACTTGGCAATACGTCAACCTTTCTCAGTACGGACCCGAGTTCGCCGCCGAGCTTAACGACGCTCGAAGACAGTCCCAAATCATGTTCGCGGCCTTCATTCGAGTTTCTCATGAAGTGCGGAAGGGTGGTGGACGAATTGCCTATGAGTGGCCACGTCATTGCCTTGGATGGTCCCAACCTTTCATGAAGAAGTTTCTTAACGATCCTGAGATTCTCACTGTCAATATTGACGGATGCGACTTCGGAATGAAGGACAAGAACGGAACGCCCATCCGGAAGCAGTGGAGAATCGCTACGAACTCTCCCGACCTCGCCGCCGCGCTCGGGGGCCGAACGTGTCATCATGAAAAGGGGTTCGCGCACGCCAGAATTGAGGGGTCCCTCACTCCGCTCACTGCCCTCTACCCAAAGCAGATGTGCCAGACGATCATCAAATCCTGGTACAGAGGGAGGACTGAGAGATCAACGATTCCCGTCGCGGTCGCCGAGCCCAACAACCGCACTGCTTGGAAAAGAGACCCCCATGCGCTCTATATCCATCCTCTTCGGGAAGGGATCGCTATCCCGAATCGCGGGACTCCTGAAAGTGTTGGTCTGGATTTTCAATCGGCCGATGATCACATAGTCCCCGCTGGCGACAAAGCCACCATCGGGACTGGCTTGGCCATCACCATTCCCGAGGGAGTATACGGGAGAATAGCCCCCCGCTCTGGCCTTGCTGCCAAGCACATGATTGACATCGGTGCCGGCGTCATCGACCCCGACTATACCGGGGAGGTCAAAGTCGTAATCTTCAACCATTCGAACAGTGACTTCCTCATCAAGAAGGGAGATAAAATCGCGCAACTCATTCTTGAGCGCGTCTCTATTCTTGAGCCCGTTATATGCGTGCAGAAGCCGCGTGCCACCGAAAGAGGGGGGCAAGGATTCGGTAGCACCGACAAAGGTGCCCCCGCTGCATCCGCTACTTTCCCATCACATGTGTGGTCCTCCACCGGAAACACCGAGTGGTTTGCCATGCCTCGTGGGGCCGATGGGTCCGGTCACAGTCCATTCCTCGGGCTCCCTCCGTTCAGTGCCTGTGTCGCTCGCCCTGTGCCTCGAAAGGAGGCAAAGCTCGACCCCAAGGCCTTCGCCGCCCTAGAAAAAGAGTGGAAGAAGCTCAGGGATCTTGGCTGTTGGGACCAATCCAGGGTGCGTGAGTGGCGTGACGTCGCTGCTGAGGCAAAACGAGAAGGGACCAAAGTTCACGTCGGTCGCATTTTTGACATATGCGTCGAAAAGAATCACGAACTTGCTGAGGATGATCCGAACAGGAAATTCAAGGGCCGTGTTGTCTTCGAGGGATGTCACGTTAGGGATGAGTCCAATGCCTGGGCTCTGTTTTCCGAAATCACTTCGTGCCCTGCCACCATGGCGGCGGGGAAGGTTGCTGATTCGTACGGACTTTTGCCAGGAAACTCGCTTGAAGTCAGTGACGGGGAATCCGCATATACACAGGCGTTGCTCGGCGGAACCAAGACATGGATACGCCTTCCCCGTGACCAATGGCCAAAGGATTGGGAGGGCATGCAAGACCCCGTATGCCCCCTTGTTCTTGCTCTATATGGACACCCCGACGCTGGAGGCTTTTGGGAACAGCACTGCGAGACCCAACTTAAAAAGGTTGGATTTGTGCCCATTCCCGACTGGCCCAGTGTTTTTCGTCACCCCGCACTTGAGACCTTTCTCGTTGTCTATGTTGACGATTTCAAGCAAAGTGGCCCATCGGCTAACCTCGCCGAAGGGTGGAGACTCATAGGTTCCGTTATCAATATGGAGGAGCCTCGTCCTCTCAAGAGGTATCTCGGCTGCGAGCACGAGTTCAGATCTGCCACCGTTGATGGGCCCTTCGATCCGAGAACTGCCTGGACGGTCGGACATCCTCCCTCGAAGCCTATACCGGAGATGCGTTTCGGGCCAGACCGAAGGCCTGCTGCCGACGCATGTCGCGGCAAAGCCAAGATCAACCTCATCAAGTACAACGAATCTTGCTTCATGCAAGCATGTGTTGAGCGTTACCTCGAACTGTGCCAGTCAAAATTTCCAAAGGCCCTTCAGACTGTCGAGACCCCGTTCCTCGACGAGAGCAAGCCTGAGTTTGACGAGAACCCGTAAACCCGGAGTTTGACAGGCTTGTTGATCAAAAAGAAGACATCGAGGTCATCTCTGCCAAGCCCGGCGTCCTAGGCGACGCAGCTGCACAAGTCCTAATGAAAATCTTATATGGTGCTCGTATGGGCCGTTATGATTTAATCCGACCAGTGCAAGCGCTTGCCAGCAGAATCACAAAGTGGAACCAATTGTGCGACAAGAAGCTTCACAGGCTCGTGTCGTACATTAACTCCACCATTGAGTTGCACCTCTATGGATGGGTTGGCGATCGATCTGATATGATCGAAGTCGTCACCTACTGCGATGCTGACCTCGCCGGCGATCGCACCGACGCAAAAAGCACATCCGGGGTCCTTGTGTGCCTCGTTGGCCCCCGCACCTACATGCCCATCACCGCCGTGAGCAAGAAGCAAACTTCCGTATCGAAGTCTACTCCCGAGGCCGAAATTGTCGCCCTTGATCACGGCATTTCCAAAGAGGCCATGATGCTCGCCGCTCTCTGGCACTTTGCCATCGGTCGCGGCTCCTCGGACTCAATCGTGTGTAAGTGCAAAATCAAATATGACGCTTCGATCCCACAACCCATCAGCGTCCTTGAGGACAATGAAGCCGCGTGCAGAATTATCGTCACGGGCAATAACCCGAACATGCGATACATGTCGCGTACCCAACGGGTTGATATCGCGTGGCTCAATGAGCGATACAACGACAAGATATTCCGTTTCGTTGCATGCCCTTCGGACTATCAGGGAGCCGACATCCTCACAAAGGCGTGCGTTGACAAGATCGTATGGAGCAAAAATCTCCACACCCTTGGGATGTTCAAGCAGGGGTTTCTGCAATCATATCTCTCCCATCCCACCCAACCCGTGCATATTCCCCCTGCCGCTCCTGCTCTTCCACCAATCAGGGGGGTTCGCGTTGAATCCGATCATGACTCTAAGTTCAACTCCTTCATCAATGACGCCAACATCTCGGATTGCAGGATTTCAATCACCGAGATTAGGGCGTCTGAGAATGACAACCTGACCGTTGTCATTGATTCATCTGTGTTACCACTCCTGCCCCCTCAGCGCGGGCACAGAGTCGTAAAAATCGATCTCGATGATGGAAGCACCGGAGGGATCTCTACGTATCCCGGATTAAAAGGAAAAAGAGATAATTTTGCCGTATTCAATATTTTTCCTTCATGCCCGGATTCCTGCAAAAGGGATTGGTCCAAGATCAGGAGGTTTCGACAAAGTGCGACGCACTTACTGCCTCTTCTCTTGCCTTTGCCCTGAGTGCTATACATCACGAATTTGACATTGTTATCGGATTTGGTGGCGACCTACCCGGACTCTGCGTTCAGAAAATCCGCCAATTTATTGATGACCATGACCTATACAGATTTAATCTCTGCAGTTGCCAGGTTGGAGCTTACGGTCACGCCACCGTCATTACTGTTGCCGTGAACAAACGGACTAATGATCGATTGCGCTGTGTACCCTGCTCTATATCGCTTCGAAACGGGAGGAACAACTTCTCTTTTCACGATGTTGCCTGGGAAAGAATTTTCGATGAAATTTTCGGTTGAATGTATTCGATCTCTGTAGAACCTGTGCTCTCTTGTTGCTCGCCATGCAGTGTGAGATGCTCATGAGTGTTTACATGTCGCTTTTTGGCTCTCTCAGCTGAGCACGACTTCCTCGGAAGTCTACATCGGCAAGCAATGCACATTTCCGACCACTTCAAGACGATATGGGACTCCCCTACGCTCGGGGCTTTGACCTTTGTTTATTCTTGATGGTATTGTCGATCTTGAGATTGTGAACGATTCATCTCTAAATCCAATTGAGCTCCTCTATTTTCACTATTTGCGAGAGCCTGAGTGTTGCACATAGCCGCCCCGCCTCGCGCTTTGGGCCGCTGCTGCAACATTCCCTGGCCCGGGTGACGTGTCCTAGACGGACTTTCCACCCCGGCCTCGACAGCCGATCGGCTGCTGGTGATCTTCACCACCTTCACGCACCGCTGCTGTGCGACCACTGGCGATCTCCATCGCCCTCCTGCACCGCCGCCGGCGGCTGCCTTGGACCACTTCCCACCTCCGCTAATTCTACGCGGGTTCTGTGATATGGCTTCCGCGGAAAGCGGATCGATCACCAGGGCTGGGGCTGAGAAAAGCCTCCCCACACCTTCCAGCGCATCTTCGCTGCGGTTCCCCTACCCCGTCACCGGCCGCGTAAAAGCAGTGGCCAACATCATGCAGAACAGCTTCAACAGCTGGGTTTCCAAGCTCAACGGTCGCGCGGCTTTAAAGGCTGCCCGTTTGAGCGATGTGATCACCGGAGAGCAGGTGGAGACCATGATCAATGGTCTCGTCAAATGTGAGGGCTATGATTCCTTTCCCGCGGATGTTAGGACCAAGATCCTGAATTACCGAAGAGGAAGGGCGGCCAACATAATCGCCCTACTCAAGGACTCTGGTTTCATCGCCACTGAGCACAATGCCCTGACCGCTGCGGCAATTCTGTGCGATGCGATCCCCGTCCGTGGCTCGGCCACCCACTACCTCCCTCACGCCCACATTGCGCCGCTCGGGCTCGATGAGGCGAGGGATGTCGACCCGGCAGTACACCCCTGCTGTCGACCGTCCGGAGGAGGGTGGTCTTCGTCCATCACGAACGCCGACGGAGAGTTGAAGAAGAACTGGAGGACTGAGTACTCGGCGGTCAAGCAGAACCAGTACCGGAGCTATGTCGGCTTCACAACCGACTGCTATGACATGGGTGATCCGCGCCGTTCCCAACACACGGGAGGCATCAGCAGCTTCACTCAGTACGAGCCCTCCATGGTGAGAAAGTGGCTACAAATGCGCCCTCTTGCTATGTTCGTTCCCCCAGAGATCGTTGTTGATGGCATCTCCCTCATTAAGGATAGAACCTTGGAGGAGATTATCGACATGTGTCAGGATAGGACCACCAGCAGATCGATCGACCATCTGCCATCCATGGAGGCCTACGGCGGGAGCATTTGCGGAGCACATGACCTCTGAACTGAAGGTCGCAACCGTGCTTGACCAGTTCTTCCTGTGGAACAAGGTTGAGAGGCTCGCCACCCCCGGGGTGACCAACGTGGCCCATGACTACGGCATCACGGCAGGCGAGGGGTATTGGATCGTACCCTCTCTCTCGTCCGTCATTGATGCCGAGTCCCCGAATTGGAACCAATGGCAACAGGGGAGCATTGAGAACAAGCTCTGGGCACACGGACTCAGCCAGTTCTCCCTTTGGGCCTCCATCGCCCATGAAGAGGTGGTGAGTTCAGAGTCCGAGGACAAACTCGGGATTTGGACATCGCTGGTGTACAGCCAAGCGCTCGGGTACACCCCGTGGGCGCACTACGGCCAAGGAGTATGGGCCCATCTTTCTTTCATGCTGCCTGTGGATGCTGCCAGTGGTGACAACCCCCGCAGAGATAAAACGCGGCGTCTCATGCTGGCTCGGGCACCCATTTTTGCTCTCGCCATCAAGTTCTCCCATGATCTGGAGCTGATCACGGGTGGTGAGGGGTTCTCCACGTGTTACGCAAACGGAGACGTCGAGTTGCAACGGTTCAACCCTTACATTGAGGTTAACCCTTGCTCTCCGTCGCTCTCTTGGAGGAAGCGCGCCTTCTTTCAGCCTAATGCTATCGGGGAGATTGGCGCGACCAAGCGCGAACTGGAGCGATTGGCTGCTCCTAGCACCCCCACGAAGACTGGTGGATTCAGTCCGGAGTTCGCCAGGCATCGTCTCGTCAGCAACACATACGCTGTGAAGGTGCAAGAGGCTGGATCGTCGATCCCATTTGCGCTCGAAAATGAGTACCCGAAATATTCGGGTTACATCATGGAGGAGCACCTGGCGCCGTCCACTATGTTTCTTGACATCGACAAGATGATTGGGAAGTACAAACAAGAGTGGATCACGAACCCCGAGAGTGAGGTGCTCCCCAGCCTGAGTAGGCCTAAGACCTCTCATCTGACTACATACGACCAGAATGCCCTCGAAAAAGAGTGGATAGGTTGGGGAAACCAAATGTTCAGGAACGTCATCCTGACCGTGTTCCCGGAATTCGCCCTCACATGCATTGATTCTGATGTCCCGACTATACCGTCGGTGTTGAAGGGCCTCCTGCCTATGAGCACTACCGGAGTCACCGGTATCCTCGCCGCGATGGCAGCGGGTTGGGGGCCTCCCACATACTTGGAGGAGCCAACGATTAAGGCCAATGCCCAGGTGCTTGTCTTCTACGACCTTTGCTTTGCGTCGCGCGGGAAGAGCAAGAAGGGCTCTTACATCACGGCGGATGAGTTCAGTGCGCAACTGGACACTCTCCGGTCCACTGACAGCGGGCCGCGAAAGGGATCCATCCCGAAGATCCAATTCCACTGCCCGTACGGGGAGAGCGGTTACCACATCCCCATCGCCACCATGGTCGAAGAGGCCACACGGCTCACTCATGACCGCGAAAAAGCGGTTGGAAGGGGGGCCATGGAGTATGACACCTGCATTTTGCGACCCGTCTCCATGACCTGGCCGATTGGGATGAGAAAAAGCAGGTGTCGGTCATCAAGAGCAACGCGCAAACCCTCATCCACACCACCCTGGAAAGGCTTGAGTCTGTGAGGAGAGCTGGATCGAGTGTGGTGATCCTCATTTCGGTTGCGTCATGGCTTCAGCCCGCTCGAAATACCCACATGCTCGGCGTCATCACGACGTTCATCAGGGCAGCGATGAAGAGGAACTTGATAGTGGTTCCTGCGGATTTCGCCTTCTGGGGCGACCACTGTATCGGCAGTTCCGGCGCCCCCGCGAACAAGTACAGAGCTGTGGTAGCGCTCCCGGCTCTCGCCAGCGCGGCCGTGGACATCTCGTGGACGCTACACCGCGTCATGAGTGCGACCAATGCTGCGAAAACGTTGGGCATGTTGTACAAGAAGACCATGTATCCTCCCGACGAGGACGCGAAGGTGAAGGCCGAAAAGATTCTCCAGACCAAGGTCTGGGATGATTCGTTAACCTACTCCACCGCCCCGCCAGCGAAGGTCGCCGGGGCAGATAGCTCTGGCCAGTCGCATGATGTGGAGATGACTGATGCGGCATCCAAGGTGACGCCCCCCGCACAGGCGGCGGCTCCCTCTGTGGCGAAGGCCCCTGCCCGCCAGGCCGAGCCCAAAGGCCCTGCGCCGAAGGTGGTGTCGCCACCGACGCGCCCCGTCTCGCCACCAAAAGCCTCGCCCGCCAAGACGAAGGGGCCCATCGACATTAGGAGTGTCCCCAAGGCCCCTGTCCCTTCCGTGCCCGCAAAGGGCGGCACGCCAGCTAAGTCGCCGGATCCCGGCTCTACGGCTACCAAGGGTGCACCTCCCGCTCGGGCGCCAAACATCCGCACTTCCGGGGGAAGTTCACCGGTTCCCGAGCCTGCCGACCCGCCAAAGGCCCCCCGATGGGGGGGGCCATTGCCCAAGTCTGTGCTGACTCCGCCCGGGAAGGACGAGAGCAACTTCCCGCGCCTCGCGACGCCTGAGGCATCTCGCAAGGCCGCGGCGGCGGCCAAAAAGAAGGCTGAGGAGCTGAAGAAGCCAGCGGGAAGTGAAAGGAAGGACGTCCCCACGCTCCCGACCGTCGAGGAGAAGGATGACGACATGGATGTTGACGCCGAGATAGCATACTGGCGTGGCACGCCGGTAGAACCGGCCGCCCCCACCACTGTCCCGACTCCTACCCCTGAAGGTGGGCCGCCCGCAGCGCCGGTGACCAAACCGGTCGGTATCAGAGGCAATGACGTGGAGAACTTCGAAGACCTCATGAAGACCCTTGATCAAACGACTGATGACGAACCAGGCGTCGATCCCCACACTGCTGCTTCAATGGAGGTAGGGGGGAGCACTGGATCGGGAGGACCTCCGACAAAGGAGGATCTCTCGGAGTTCGATGAGGTGGACCCCGATGCCCGCACCTCCACCGGGGACGCGGGGGTCTCCGTTGAGGGATATACCATCACCCCCGATGGCGAGTATTACGATCCCGACTCGCAGGAGACCTTTCAGTCGCTTGAGGCATGGAAAGCTCAGCGGAGATCGTCCCGACACAGGGTCGTCCGAGCTAGCGCCACGGAGTCGAAGGATCCGGTGCACGGCGGGCTTGAGGAACCCGAAGAGCGGAATCCCAACTACTATGGAGACGACACGGAGCCCAAGAGAGGGTCGATTTCCCTCGACGAGGCGTTCACCCGGCCCGACAGGTTCGTGCTTCACCACATCGCTGCTCGAGAGAAAAATTTCGAGCCGATCGTGGCCAGCTACGCAAACAAGGCGAGGAACTCGGACCAGGTGACTAAAGAGCAGGGTGATCAATCGAGGACGCTGAACGCTGCCATCCCCAATGATCGCCATGGGCAACGTGAAATGGCCAAACGCGCCACGCTGGTTGACTGGGCCCACGCATATGCAGACAAATGCACTGTGCATGGCCCCAGGCAGCTCCAGTATGTCCACTTCGGGAAGGAGGCCACGGATAGAACCGAGGCTGACGAGTGGACAAAGGTCATGGAAACGATCGTTCCCCCTGAGTACCCGCCGGAGATTCGTGATCAGATCGACTCCAAGTTCGTGACCCGAAAGGGCGAATCCGGCGACCACCACACCGGCATCTTCGGAAAAGCCAAGCAGCCGCTTGGGAATTCCAACTCGTATCCGAACAGGACACGGTGCGATGCAATGGTGCACGACGGGACCCGACTCGGAATGGTCGATTCCAGGAACGGCGAGGTCATTCCCATGGATGACGTCTTCTGGACGGCAGAGTACATGAACGCCTATGACCTTAACTCCCAGCTCTCCGCGGTCCGTGCCGGCCTTGATATGGCCTTGGCGACCGCCTGGAGGATGGGGCATGTTCACCCGCACGTGGCCGGTGCTGTGGCTGGGTTGCAAAAGATTAGGACATTCTATGACTGCCTCCACGCCGCTCACCGCAAGACCAGGCTTGGCTCGTTACCATTCCACCAGATCGTTGGTGAGCTCGATCGCGTCGACGATCGTGGCAACAAGCTGGAGCCGAACATCCCTGACACATGGCGAACCACCGCGCTCAGAGGGGAGTACCCGGACTGCCTGGCACAATCGGTCGCACAGGTCTTCCGGTCCATGTGTGGTCCTCTGGCCATGTCTGGATCGCGTGAAGATCGGGCAGTTATCATTCGCAGAGATGAGTCCGCCTTTACCCGTGGTGACAAAATCATGGGCATCCCCTGGCCGGCTTATCGACGTCCTACTGCACGCGAGATCAAAGAGGCCAAGGAGAAGGCGGAGAAAGAAGCTCGCGATGCTGGTGAGGACGTTGACATGGATGTGCCCCGGGACAAACCGGTGGTGGCTGGAGGAGAGGCAGCGGGAACAACCGCCACGGGGGCCTCTGAGCATAAGAAGGACGACCCTGTTCCGCCTGCCACTCAAGCCCCTGACGCCCCTGCCGAGCCCGCCCATCCTCCTGCGGATGCGCTCCCTAGCCAGGTCGAGGCGAGGAGCACTCTACTGGGCGTTCATGACACTGCGGGGCCCTTCGCCGCGCCCAGAGATCTGCACACCGGTCAGTTCATATACGTTGACTGCACGGAGGAGGAGAGGGCCATGCTGCCCACGACCATCGGATCGCAGTTCGAGGCGGAGCGCGCTCTGGCCGAGCTGAGGACCGTGAGTCGCGTCGTCGGTGACCCGCGTGATTCCGAGGAGTACACGTACTGGGAGACATCCTCGCATGACACTCTCGCCTACGCCTTTTACAGCGTGCCGGATCAGTACAGGAATGTCCCAGCAGTGAAGTCCGCCTCGCGCATTTTCGACCAGATTCCTGACGGCCAGCTCGTGCGACCGGACAAACCGGAGCCTGCGGTTCTCCGCCTCAGCGCGGTGAAAGGCACTGATGGCACCCGGAGGAACCTCGAGAGGCTGAAGGAGGAGTCCATCAAGAAAAACGTGGTCATCCTCGGCGCCAGGAGAGGCGAAGATATCGCCCCCAGGATCGGAAACACGATCGCTACTCTGTGCGCCAAAATCGGGGACATTGCCCGATTCCTGGAGATGGGAGTGAGATCCAGGGCAGGGCCTATCCTCCCGACCAAGAGTGATCCTGACCTGATGATCCAGGCCATTGTTCCCGCACCCGAGGAGCTTCTGGACTACTTCGCCGACGAGATCCGTCAGAAGGTGAAGGATAGAACGGGCGCCTCTTCGCACTACTACAGGAGAGCATGCGCGGAAATACGCGACGCGCTCCGTGGAACAGCTGTGCAGCCTGGAAATGCAGGTGCAGTCAAGGACCCAGAGTTGGAGGCCTCGTCTGCCAGCGGGCAAGGGAACGTTACTTCGGTGATACAACTGAAGAGGTTCCTGAGCCACTACTTCGGGACCAGCGTCGAGTCCGAGGATGCCTTTTCTTCATACCTCCTGTCTTCCTTTCTCGAGGATGGGGTGGGAATGTTCGAGATCATCATCACCGTCATTCGTGACAAGGAGCGTCGGTTGCTGCCTGGTTCCGCCCGCATAGCGGCGGTAAGGTCGCTTGAAATCGGATCCGACACTGATTACCGGGCATTTCGTGAACGATACCAATACATGCTCTACGAGAGCCCTGTTTGTCTTCCTATCACCTCCAAGGTGGTTCCTAAGACGCTCTACAAGGTGGTGCCTCTCCGAATGTATCGGCTCTACGTAGAACGTGGGGCGATCATTCGGGGTGGGCGAGCTCTGATCGAGCTCCTTCCCTCTCGGCCGGATGAGTATCAATCCCTCCGCGATCACGGAGAGTGCCCCAACGACACTGTCGACCGCATCACCGACAGCAACGTGACGGAGCTGCACACCTCGGGTCGACGCCAAAGGAGCGATCCCCGATATGTGGTCATGGCTATCGATGCACGTTTCTTCTCCATGGAAAATGGGGGCATGCATATTACTCGTCAGGGTACCTTTGCGTCGCGCGAGAACATCGCGATCGGGTACTGGAGATGCGTCTACTTCAAGGAGGACTGCTCCATCATTTACCTGAGGCCTTGGTGCTATCCGCCCAACTTCCTCAACTCCTTGAGTGATAACCCGAGGAAGTGTCGGGACGAGATGGAGAAGTACCATCAGATCACCAAGACGGAACATGTCCGCGAGGTGGTGTCCGTTCCATGCCATAGGTGCATGACGGCCCATCCGGTCGGCGCTCACCTGTGCACCGCCTGCTACCTTCCCATCTTCTACGATGGCGTCCTGCCCACCGGAGACACGAACGGCGGCCCTCGCACGATAGCGAGCACTGACGGGTTGATTCCTCCCTGGCTGGCAAAATACGAGGGCTTCGTCCCCGCTCTGTGGAACAACTCAGACGCCAACGCCATCGGAATGGCCCTCTACTCGCAGAGTCCCGCCGTCGATGCCCGGTCCTTGTTGATGTCTGGGATGCGGCCTCCTAAGTACCTTGACAAAGAGGACGTGGATGGCATTTTCCGGAAACTTCACGACTCGCTCCGAGACGAAATCCTTGACGGCAAATACCGTGACACGGTCGACAGCAACGTGGAAGAGTGGGTAGCAAAGGCGATCCTGGTAAGGGGTCTGGCCTTCAACGGGAGCTCCGTCCCCGAATTCTTCGAAGAATATGAGGGATATGCGGCTGAGTGGGGCAGACGCCTAACCACCGCAAACTTCAATGCCAACCGGTGCGGTTTCTACACGTCCTACTACATTCTTGAGGCCCATATCATTGGGCTGAGAACAGGACACCTTTCTCCGATACTCCCCAACGATGTGCCCGGGGAGGGATTCAAGTTCCAGGTGAAGCTGCTCGCACAGCACTGCGGGATATTGCAGGCCATGCGGAGAAGGGCCGGTTTCGATCCTGCCGCGCGCCTCAAGCGGGCTATGGACACGATACGGGAAGGCATCAAGAAGGGGTATGTCTACACCCTCAACGACCTCAGCAGCATGGACGATCTGATCTACCGGACGTCCACCGTTGCCTACGACACCTGCTTGGCCGACCGTCCTCAAACCCAGGATGACATCAAACAGGAGCTATCCGACCCTGTACCAAGGAAATACCGCTTCCGACCCCGCGATCGCCATCGACCCGGAATTCGCCTTACACCAGGCCCCGGCGTGAAGGACGAAGACGAGCCCGACTTTGCTGGATCAGCGGAGGATGAGCTAGGATCGGATGGTTCTTCGCACGAAGATGACGAGAAGCCTGACGACCTTGACGAGCCCATGGGCGAAGACGAGGAGGAGATCCCTCCCCCTCCGCCACCGCCCCCGGCTCCTCCTGCGCCGCCTGTCCCGGTAGAACCGGAGACTCCCGTGGTGCCGCATGCAGGCGTCATTTCTGGCGATGCTGTGCCAACTCCTCCTCCTCCTCCTCCCGCTCCCATTGCGGCAGGCGTTACTACGACTGGGGATCCGTTTGAGGAAGAGGACATGGCCATCAATACTCGTGTCCCTGACACCGAGTCCGAGCTGGAGGGTGAGTCCGACCAACCCAAGGCCAGAAGGACATCTCGCGGTCGGGTCCCCGCGCCCGAAAAAGGGCAGGGGGGCGTTCAGGTCCCGCCTAGCGGGCAACCCAGCTCTAAGAGCATGGCCCAGCCTGCCCGCCCATCCCCGGTCCCCGCGAGAAGCGGTGTGGAAGGTGGGGAGAGAAGGGGCAGGACTAAGGGTTTCTACACCCAGAAGGATCCTTTTACCGGCGAGGACGCGACTCCCCGAGTTCGTCTTCGATCGGGCGGTCCCGGAACTCCTGCGTCCCCACCACGGGATGCCACCGGTTCCTTGGGCGGCCATCGCGGCTATGACCCGCGTGATGACGACAACGACGAGTGGGAGCTTCCCCCGGGTGTGCCTCGGACCACTCGTGCGGCAGATGAGTCGCGGCCCCGACGAGATGACGATCGGTCAAGGACCGCGCTTGGGGCCCGCGAGGATCGTCGTGGTCCTAAGGGTGAGGGGAAGGGTCGAGGAAAACATCGACCTGGCAAAGGAGGACGTGAGGATCCCGGCCCGCCCCGACAAAGGGATGATCGTGGCAGGGACACCCGCGGAGGCCGACGCGATGATCGCCGACCTCCTCCACGTCATGAGGAGACCTCCGAGAGGCGCGGCCCGGGGCGAGATGAGCGCCGCGGACGTGATGACCCGGGCGATGACCGTCGCGATCGCCACCGGGACCGGCGCAGGGATGACCGACGTCACCAATCAGATCCCCCTCCGCCTCGCCGACCTCCGGCTGGCGACCACAATAGGGGTGGTGGTGAGGATCGCCGTCGGGATGGAGGAGGTGATCGAGGTGACCGTGGTGGACGCCGAAGAGACGACGCGCCCAGGGACCGGGAAGAGCCTGGTTCAGGGTGGTAGACGGGTGCCGCAATCAGCATCCGCCGGTAGACGGGTGCCGCAATCAGCATCCGCCTTAGAAGGGCGAGGATAGTACGTGTGTCGCCGACAAACGCGACCGCGCCGGTCCTCCTCTCGCCCGTGCAGCGCTGCTGGGGGTGATGATCTCCATTGCCCTGTACCGCTGATCCGGCGTTGCTCGTGTCCCTCCCGCACCGCTGCCGTGCGCGCCGGAGATGGTTCCCCTGGCGATCCTGTGTGAGGCTGTGACCGCACTAGAAGTGCCGGACCGGCCATAGCCGGATATTTTCACACCAATTTCGGAGCTTCCGTTTCTACTTTCCTCCCAACTCGACTCCTCTTCCAACCGTTCCACGGCGTGCAGTGAGGCGCGGTGATCCAGATAGGATCCCCCTCCGCATGGCATCGTCCCATGACAACTCATGAACGGCACGAGAGGAATCTTCGTCTGGTTCCTCCAATATGTCTTTGTTCACTCATGTGGTCCACTCGTCAAATAATCCTGTCGCCCCGATAATTCGGGGTGGTGGCGGGATTTTAACTGGGGCCCAGGTGATGCCGTTTGGCTCGCCTCTGAGTTGACACCGGCATTTTTGGTTGGTCCCTTTCGTCGTGAACTCAACTGTCTCGCATCCTTTCTCTCGTCCAGATATCGGATGAGGGGGGTGTGTTTTGTTCACGTGTTGTTTCATCATGTGGCAAAACGGCCGAATGGCCGTTTGGCTCAAGATTTGGATCCCCCGTCGGGACTTCCTTGGATTTGCGTGCGTTCGCCATAGTGCGGCGATTGGCTGCACCATCGCGGAAAAGGTCCGTGGTGTTCCAGCTGTTCGGCACTAGGAGGTGGGCGGCAGGTCGCCGAGGTGCTCCCGGGCCCGACCCTTGTCTTTACCCTCTTCTACCAGTTTCCTAACCTCCCCAAACTTGATCTTCATTAACTGTCACTCCCACAATCTGGTCACCGGCACCCTCTACATTGTGCTTTGGGACTGGGTTCTTTTGGTACTTCGTGAACCACGTGTACCTCTTTGATTCCCTGGGCTACTTCGTGTTCGCCCAAAACCGCAAAAGCAAAGCAGACAGAGTATCCTCATTTGCAGCACGTTCACCTGTGGGTTGCAATCCTTTTTACAGCTTAGCAATTTGCCCGGGGTCCAAATATCCTTTAAACAAGGACTTGGGGGGGTAATTAGTCAAATGGGAACGTACCTCCTTAGCTTCTTGGTCCCATGGTTCTTTCCCTTTCTGGGAGTCTCAAAAGGCGATCTGTCATCCAATTGGGGTCCTGGACTAAGGAGAGCATCAGGAGCCTCGGATGCCATCGATGCAATCGATTGCGCTGGGGCGGATTTGCTAAGCAGGAAGCAATGCCCGGTAATAGACGGGTCCAGCTTGCATCAAAAGGCAGTCATGTGTGTAGCATCCTATATAGAACCCATTTGTTAGAAGCCATTCAACGGGTCTTCCAACATGATGCATTTAAACGATATGTCTTCCCGCCAACATTGGCACGTGACGAGAAATGCTCCCTTTAAGAGGTGCTTGATCACAAGGTGCGAAGGAAGTGTACACTCGCTAATTTGTTCATGTCCAATGTGTTGTCCATGCATTGCTTGGAAGGCAAGGCTTCATTTGCTACAAGCCCCTCTGCTAGTGCCACACACAATCAAAACTTCCCCCATCCCATAAAGAGGTCCTGTATAGATGGGGGCTGCCCTTCCCCAATTGTTGTCCTTGAAACTCGGGGGTACCAGGGAAGTGGTATGAGGAGAGGATTCGTAAGTTGGCGGCGTGGATCCGCAAAAGCTATGCGCACGAGACCGAGGACCAACGCGGCGTTCCTGAGCCGAGTTTTGAAGACTCCCGTGGTGGAGGAGTCCTTTTGGAAAAGCCTCGGGCGCTGAGGGCCTCCAGAGCTCGGATTTCGATCCACGGAGGTTGCTACCATGGGGCAAGATCGGTGTGACGATTAGAAGAAATGGCTGGGCCGCTTGCCTGAGTTGCCAGCTTTAAAACCTTTGGCTAGCTTGCTTCATGTTGGTCAAGGCAACCAACAAGATTCACTTTTTAGCTGTCACAGAGTCACAGCCCCCAGCTTGCCTGAGCGGGAAACCACCGCGCCATGGTCGCCCTCCAGCACGAGCCTCGAGTCGAGGTCTGGCATTTAGAGCCGGACAAATTCCGTTCCGCGCGAGAGAAGACCAGTCCGTCCGCGCGGCCGTGGGTCCGACTCATCAGATGCTAAGCCCCCCAAAACAAGGCCCATAGAAGGCCTTCTGAGCCTGCGGAAGGTCAGCGGCCCGTCCCAGGCTACCTGGCTTCTCAAAGATTGCAAGTAGAATCAAGTAGAGAACAAGCAAAACTCGGGGAACTCTGCAAGCTATCACGCCCTTGTGTTAAGTAAGGAAACCAGAAAGGCTGCAAAGGCTCAATTGTCGTCCAACTCGGTGAGTGAGAGAAACGTATTTGCAGCCCCAATGTACATTCGACGGGGGGCTCCACTTCCAGTTGCAAAGATCCTTCAGTGTTGCAGGTGAGGTTGCAACCACCCTTTGTGAGGTTGCTATAGTGTGCCCAAATATACCTGTCTAGGTACACATGGAGGGGGCGAGCACCATCAATTATCTCAGCTGTGAGTGGAAAGAACACTGTTGTGCAGTCTCTTGCCTTGGGGCTATGCAGCGAGTTTGGACAACCCTTGTCTTGTGAAAGTCGCTAGAAATGTAAATGTAGCAACGGTTCATTGATTTCTCTTACGTGTTGCAAGTCATGTCACCCAAGTTTTTGGCTCAGGAAGCTAGCCCAAATCCCTGGTTTTGCTTGTTGGCTGATTTCTTTTTCATTGTGTCTGCGTGGCCCTGCTTCGGGCCATGTGACTTCTTCACCCGAGGCCGGCAGATGGCGCAGAACGTGCTGGCAGGGTCCATGGGCGAGAAGCGCTTCAAGGCCGAGAGATTTGGGTAACGTGGGGATCATGGTGCAAATCAGCAGGTTTTATCTAATGTTTGCCGCATCTTACCACCAAACAACAGCATGGTTTATCTAATGTTTGCCGCATCTTAGCACCAAACAACAGCATGGTTTATCTAATGTTTACCGAATTTTACCACCAAACAACGAGCAACCGGGACGTTTCCGTATCAGCCAGATAGGCTCACCTGGGGCGAACACGAGCTCACCCATGATGTAAACGTGCCCGGATGTTTGAACAGAGGGTGGTTTGAACATATGGTGGACTCTGGGAATCACATTTCACGAATACAAACATAATTATCCTATGAGCAATACTCCAATTGGTGTCATGGCACCCGCATTGGGGGTAGACAAGTAGTCTTTCTAAAACCTCCAGTCCACTTCCATGATCGCTGGACACAGGGTATTATTTGAGGTTGAACATCGGAAGCATGTTTCAAGGTGTGGCTTTCAAGGTCTTCGCGTTCCGGCCGGTTCCGGGCTTTGCAAGGTGATTCCCCATCAATTTTATCAATTTTTCTTGACCCTCCCTGCGTTTCATTCATGCTTCGTCTGATTCAGGAAAGGGTGGGGCTTTTAGCTGTGCGATGGGGGACCTTCTTGTGCCACACACCAACGAACCATCATTCCCATCTATTTCCATTTTCCCTTGCTTGGTGTCTCGGAATAGGATCTTGGATCCAGTTCCGAGCGGGGCTTTAGAACACATTGGAGTTATTTCTAGGCCGGAAATGTTCACCCAGGATTTAACCCCTGGTTGATTGATAGGTAGGTGTCCCATTTAAGAGGGGATACTTCGCTTCTTATGAAAGCACCCCCTATACAACAGTCCGCTGGCTGATTGAGTCAAATGTCACCCAAAGGTGATACGTTAAATCCAAGAAGCAGATGCAAAACAAAGCTCCCACACTAGAGGGAGGTTCAACGCCAAATGAGGTTCGGTCAAAATATCCAGTAGTCCATAGTCAATTTGCTGCGACATTGGGGCACTCACTAAATTTCAACCACAACCAACTGGGATCCTTTGTTCCCAAGTCCGTTATTTCGGTACTCTACCACCAACTAACATGGAACCTGAAAGGTCAACTTCATCTTTAAGGGGACGACCTGTTCCATGTCCGAGGGCAAGCATATTATGCGAATCGGTTTTGGGCCAATTCCTTCAAGAAACACCCAGGAGCCTCACTCGATTGGAAGATCAATTTCATCTTTAAGGGGACCCCTGCTGGGTTGCATGTGGGTAAGGAACCTATTGGTTGCGACCTGGCGGGTTCCATGTGTGTCCCAGGGCAACCATGTGCGAATCGGTTTGGTGCCAATTCCTTCAAGAAACATTGGTTACTGCGAATCTGTGAAGTGACAAGTCCCAGGCCACCCTACCACGGCTCTTCCCGGAGCTCGGGTACTTTGGCAACTTCCACCACAAGCAGCACCAGCAGGCACGAAAGGCTCTTTGAGCGCTCGGTTTTCCCACAAAAAATCGAGGGCAGGCTGAAAACTCGAAGTTGGGTCGGAGAAAAGTGTCTCAGATCTTTTGGCTGGTCTGGTGTGTCTGTGTGTGTGTTTTAGACCTCTGGTGGATTGCGTTTCATTGGTTCTTGACTTTTGTTTGGGGGTGAACCTCCTATGAACCCCGTTTGCAATCAACTATACCGCAAACAGGTCGCTATTCGTGTGCGTCATGGACAAGTCGGATTCGATCAGGCTGCAGGTCTACAAGAGCTTTACTGACCCAACCAGCAAGCTGGCTGTGCAGGACCTGTACAAAACTCTCATCTGGGATTGCCAGCACTATTTGGCATTTGTTTGCCTCAAATGAACTCCTCCACTCGCAGACTGTGCGACCCGGAGCACTGCGATTGTTGAACACGTCAGTATCCCTGGTGTCCAACCAGAAGCGCGGCGTTGAACATGGAGGCCAAAGACGAGACTGGCGAGCTGGCGAAGCCTTTGGGGTGCTTTTTGGGTGTTGATGTGTGTTAGGTTACTTGTGTCTTGATCTGTTAAACGGGCAACCTGTACGCTTTGTGTTTGTGTAAAGATCAGGGCTTTAAACAGGCACAAACGCTTGTTGTCAACCGCCCAACGTAGAACAAAGCTAGCAAAGCCAACGACAAAGCAAGCAACCTGACCCCGCCCACCCTCAACCAAGCATAGACCACCCCCTAACAGAAACCATGCAACCACGAACCTATCCCAGACCAACCTGCTTCACCCGTTTTAAGCCCCCAGATTTAGACTAATGTCTACCTCTGATTAATGAAGTACCCCCCCAAAACAAAACTTCCCACCCCAAATAATTCTCCCAACTTGATTTAAATTGCTAAGTATTGCACACAGATTTTTGTGGTTTACTTGATTTAGTATTGCTGGAGCCTCCTTTTTGAGATTGGAATTGAGTTTCCAATTGGTTTAGTGTTGCTGGAGCCTCCTTTTGAGATTTGACTTGAAGGATTTGAGTTTCCACTTGATTTAGCATTGCTGGTGACACTTTGGGGCGGCAGTCAGGAAGTACTACCCCCCTTGTAGGATTGATTTGGGGCCACTTTTGAAACAAGAGTATGTAAATAATTTGCAGTTTGGGAACGTTTTTTTTGATTGCACAAGCTAGATGATTGAAATCAGAGGGAGCAAGCTTCAAGGAAAAGCTTGCAAGATCGAGCCGTTTACAAAGAACGCATTTTCAAAAACGAGTTGAGATTGGGTGACATGTTCTTTCTCTTCTTCTTTTTGGGGGGGCAACCAATCATCTTTATTTCGGGGGGGCCCTAAATAATGTGTTTTTCAACTCCAAAGTACTACACCCCTTGTAGGGTTGATTCGGGGCCCCTTTTAAAACAACGGCATGTACGGAACTTGCAGTTTGGGAGCGGGATTCATTTTTGGGATTGCAAGAGCTAGATGCTTCAAATCATAGGGGGCAAGCTTCAAGGGAAACTTTGAAGGCAGGCAGATACTGACCAATCAGATTAGCTAGTGGAAAAGGTTGAGATGATGCTGGCGGGTGTGTGTGTGTGTGTGTGGGTGTCTCTGGTTTTTGGTGGTTTGTTTTTGGAGCACACAACTATCCCGCACCCCGCACCCCCCACCCCCCACCCGGAAACAAGATAGCTTTTATTTCGGGGGGGGGGGTTATTGATCAGTGCTGACCAACAACATAACTTTACTCAGAGGATGTTTATTAATCATAGGTCGACATGAGTATACGTATAAAACTATGAGTGATTTTTCCAGCAGTGGGGCAACACCGTGAACTTATAACGGCAGTGCAACCAACCGCAGGCTTGTTAGAACTCCGTACAGGCTCAATTGGAGGCCAGAGCTTCTGCGAACTGGGTGTACCAGTGGTGGGAAATGTCGAATACGACCCTGTAGGGAATCCAGGACCGGCCAGGACTTAGTGGTGTTCCTGGTATTTTGGCCATAGGGTACTAGTGGCGGACCCCGGGGCCGCTGCAGCGCAACCCACTCCACTCACCCCAACCAATCCTATGAGAAAAGGGGTCCTTATACATCCTATGGCCCGTTCGGTGATTCAAACAGCGGATTTCGGGCCGGCTCACAGTAGGATTCCTTTTGTTGGGTTGATATTCACGATTGAACTTGAACATATAGTTTGGAACCGTTAGAGAGCGTATTCCTTGTTCAATCTTGGACGGCTTCTAGAAGACTCACAAGCACTAGAATTGTTAGTTTCCTTTTGTCTACTCCTATGATCATGACGTAAGTTGCCACAACCCATGGGTTTCCCAGGGTCCCTAGGACGCATTCGAGTCAAAAGCTCATTTAGAGGATCCCTGTGAGAGACCGCAACTCGCCCTCGGAACGCTGCCCGACAGACATACGGCGCCCTGCTGTCAGTCTATTGGCTCATCAACGCACGGCGCCCGGTGTCCTCACGAGGCCCTATTATTAAGGCAGGTTTGTGGCGTATTTAAGAAGGGAACTTGATTTATTCCCCACAGATCAACATGGAACCCGAACGCGTATGGCTTATGACTGATTTACTCCCCAGATTAAGATGGAACCGGCCGCCCGTCTTGTTTAGAGGAGTTTCCTTTCGGGAGTCATCCCCTTCTGGCAATGTGCGGGGTGGGGGAGGGGGGGGGGATTGCTGGTTCTTGCGATTGAATCCACCGTGGTGTACACTGGCCCAACCCCCCTTGGCAAACCCCACGGCAGGGATGGTAAGGCCTTGCGGGGTTGCTTCCCAGCTGTTTCTGGCCAGTCAACTCGGCAGGTCACTGTCCATGCTTTTTCTTAGCCCACGAACCTCAAAAGGGTCCTTTTGCAGGTCCAATACCTTACCTTCAAAATGGACATCCCGAGACCAATGGAGGGCCCAGCGACAGGAGGGACTCCGTGGCTCGCAAGCTACGCTGCTTCCGTGGCTCGACTCAGGATCAGCACGACGCCTTCACCCGCGAGCAGGACGGGATTTGCCTAGCCTTGGTTCGGGAAGGGGCCTCCAGTGGGGTTTTCTGTTTTGCACCTTTGAACGTATTTTTCATGGGGACGACCTTGAATCATGATGGGTGGACACAAATGCCCATAATTCTGCAAGATGGTAATTAACCCGAACCTCCTGTGGCGTTGTTCCCTTGTGGTTGCAGGGGGTGTCCCTTCAAGTTCCAAAAACAAGAGCGCCCCCTTGTTCCCCATGGAACCCCACTGGAGGTTTGGTACATGTGTTCCTCACGCACCGGTCATCAGTGCAGGCATCTTCTGCGAGACTTGGCGGTTGTTTCTGGGAAATGTCAAATCCCTTGTCAATGTACCCTGAATTACCGGCCTATTGAACCTTCCATAGTTTAATGCACAATCTCAACTGGGCTTAGTACTTCCAACCTCCTGCTAGTACTGTATGTATTGCTTTGGCTTCACTGCCAGTCAAGATTCGGCCCGGCCTTGCGCATCGAACTCCCCACCAACTCTTCGTTCTAGCAATTCACGATGCCCCGCTCTCGAAGCGCAAACAAACTGTCAAACTATGATGTTAAATGAAGCTGAGGGTACCCTCTACGATTTGGGCGCCCGAATATTGCTTTGGCCAAGGTGGAAAGGCCGCCCTCAGCAACAAAACACCTAAAGCGGCACCGAGTGTGTTGTACTTGTTTTAGAGTAGACGCACTTTGGTGGCATTCTCTTTCAACATGCAGATTCGGTATGCTTGCGTGGCGTACTCTTGTTGTATCCTGTTGTTTTTCAGGGGTGGATTCACAAATTGTGCAAGCCGCACCGTGGATCGTTCCAGTGAATCCGTTTCAATTCAGGAGCAGAGCGACACGCTGTCCAAGCAGTCTTGGGCATGGATCCAGGACTGACTACGCCATCCCTTCGTCCCATTGAACGACTTCCTGGACAAACACATGGGCCAACCAACGTGTAGGTCTCCTCCTGGCTATTACCTACATCTGCGTCATGTTCATGTTAGTCGGCTAGTTTGTATTTTGCCCAAATCCAGACATCTTGGACTTGGCTCTAGCGGCTATCTGGGTTGGACATGATGTTTTTTTCTTTTTTACCCAAAGGCGAAATGGAGTGTGTTTGGACCAAGCCGTGTTTGGGCCCCACAAGCAGCTCCCAACAACTCGCGCGAGATGTGGGCCTTCAGCCAAGCCGTTTTTGGGCCCAGCCACAGGCAGCTCCCAACAAACTCCCCCCACCCCCCCCCCCGTGGCAGGGAAGATTAGGTCCTATGTGGCGTGCGCGCGCGGGATGATTGTTTCCCCCAAAGTGGTACGCGCGGGGGGATGTTTCCCTCACTCATGATACACACACACACACACACACGCGCGCACGCACGCACGCACGCACGCACGCGCGCAAGCACGCACGCACGCACGCACGCACGCAAACACAAGCAGAGAGAGAGAGAAACTGAGAGCACAAAGGGCACTCAAACAGAGTGTCAAGCAATACACACACACACACACCAAGTACACTAACACAAACAAAACACCCTTTTTCTTTTTAATTTTCGAATCATTCTAGAAACTCCCAAAGGGGCAGGGGACTGTTGGGGAATTCCGAAACAATTTCTTCTAGCTCATTGAAATTTATACTTGTTCTATTTATTACCCAAGGGACGGGCGCGCTCTGGGGAATTCCAGGTGCATTGTCCTAATTCTTACAGCTATTCTGATTATTACATTTTTTTCACCAAGGGACGGCTGCCCTTTTGGCGAATTCCAGATTCACGTGTTTTCGAATCATTCTACGTGATTTTATATTTATTCGCAAAGGGGCGGGTGCATTTTGGGTCAAATGTGTTCGAGTTAGTCTACTTCTCATAGCAATCATCACTCTCTGATGTATTCCCACAGGAGGGTACCTTTTGGGGAAATCAACATTCATGGTTGATCTAATTATTTTACTCATTCTAACAACTTAAGCAAATCTAAGGATTCTCTTTGTTTTCAAGCCATTTGGTGAAGTCCAGTGTGGTTTCCAGGTCATTCTGCTCTGATTATTCTGGTTGTAGCACGCATTCCCAACGGCACGGGGCCCCTTGTGGGGAATCCGCCCCTAATTAGTTCCTTTGTTCTAGCTATTCCCAATGACTGGTGCCTTTTCGGAAATCCCAATTCCAGATTCATGTGTGTTTCAACTATAGTCAAAGGAAGTTTAACAAGAAACTTCCGTAGTACTGGAACTAAATGAGCTAGCTGCTTTGACATATAGCTATGACAGGTAGCTAGCATGACAAATAGATAGCTTTGACATATAGCTAGCTTGACAGATAGATAGCTTTCCAATAGGCTTGCATGACAAATAGATAGCTTTGACATATAGCCAGCTTAACACATAGATAGCTTTCCAAAGACTAGCATGACAGATAGATAGCTTTGACATATAACCAGCTTGACAGATAGATAGCTTTAAGATACATGGATGTGCGCGAAAAAAGCTACGAGAAAAGCTGAAATCAGGAGAGCTGGGGGATAGCAAGTTGCAGAAACGTTGGTGCCATGCGTGAATTGGGCTTCCGGACAGTGCGCAAACCACCTCGGTCGCGACGCCTGTACGGAGGCGGTCTCGGAACGGTCTCGGAACGGTCTCGGAACGGTCTCGGAGACGGGACCATTGGCACGGCCGCGCGAAGGTTTCGCTAGGTTTGAATTGCGTGGCAGGTGCAGCACTTTCGCAAGGTCAAGTATAGATTTCGTGGCAGGCGCAGCACTTTCGCGAGGTCGAGTACAGATTTCGTGGCAGGCGCAGCACTTTCGCAAGGTGCTGCGTCCACTTTCTGCGAGCTGGGGGATAGCAAGTTGCAGAAACGTTGGTGCCATGCGTGAATTGGGCTTCCGGACAGTGCGCAAACCACCTCGGTCGCGACGCCTGTACGGAGGCGGTCTCGGAACGGTCCCGGAACGGTCTCGGAACGGTCTCGGAACGGTCTCGGAGACGGGACCATTGGCACGGCCGCGCGAAGGTTTCGCTAGGTTTGAATTGCGTGGCAGGTGCAGCACTTTCGCAAGGTCAAGTATAGATTTCGTGGCAGGCGCAGCACTTTCGCAAGGTCAAGTATAGATTTCGTGGCAGGCGCAGCACTTTCGCAAGGTGAAGTGTAGATTTCGTGGCAGGCGCAGCACTTTCCCAAGGTCAAGTGTAGATTTCGTGGCAGGCGCAGCACTTTCGCAAGGTCAAGTATAGATTTCGTGGCAGGCGCAGCACTTTCGCAAGGTCAAGTATAGATTTCGTGGCAGGCGCAGCACTTTCGCAAGGTCAAGTGCCAAATTCGTGGCAGGCGCAGCACTTTCGCAAGGTCAAGTACAAAATTCGTGGCAGGCGCATCACTTTCGCAAGGTCAAGTACAGAATTTGTGGCAGGTGCAGCACTTTCGCAAGGTCAAGTGCAAAATTCGTGGCACGCGCAGCACTTTCGCAAGGTCAAGTACAGATTTTGTGGCAGGCGCAGCGCTTTAGCAAGGTCAAGCACAGATTTGAGCAGCCGGGGCTCGAAAATCGCAACTTTTAAGTACGAAAGTAGTACGCGAAGTCAACTTTCGCAGCTGGGGCTTGAAAATCGCAACTTTTAAGTACGAAAGTAGTGCGCAAAGTCCACTTTCGCAGCCGGGGCTTGAAAATCGCAACTTTTAAGTACGAAAGTAGTACGCAAAGTCCACTTTCGCAGCTGGGGCTCGAAAATCGCGACTTTTTAGTACGAAAGTAGTACGCGAAGTCCACTTTCGTAGCTGGGGCTCGAAAATCGCAACTTTTAACTACGAAAGTAGTACGTGAAGTCCAGTTTCGCAGCTGGGGCTCGAAAATCGCAACTTTTAAGTACGAAAGTAGTACGCGAAGTCAACTTTCGGGGATTGAACATCGCAACTTTTAAGTGCAGAGAAAGATGGGTAGATAGATAGATCAATAAACAGATATAGAGATAGCTAGAGAAATAGATAGAAAGAGATAGAGAAACAGAGATAGACAGAGATAGATAGATTTGTAGATAGATAGACAAATAACTAGCTAGATAGATAGAGGGAGATAGATAGATAGGAGATAGAGAGGTAGATAGATAGGTAGATCTATAGATAAATCGCAACTTTTAAGTACGAAAGTAGTACGCGAAGTCAACTTTCGCAGCTGGGGCTTGAAAATCGCAACTTTTAAGTACGAAAGTAGTGCGCAAAGTCCACTTTCGCAGCCGGGGCTTGAAAATCGCAACTTTTAAGTACGAAAGTAGTACGCGAAGTCCACTTTCGCAGCTGGGGCTCGAAAATCGCAACTTTTAAGTACGAAAGTAGTGCGCAAAGTCCACTTTCGCAGCCGGGGCTCGAAAATCGCAACTTTTAAGTACGAAAGTAGTACGCGAAGTCAACTTTCGGGGATTGAACATCGCAACTTTTAAGTGCAGAGAAAGATGGGTAGATAGATAGATCAATAAACAGATATAGAGATAGCTAGAGAGATAGATAGAAAGAGAGAGAAAGAGACAGAGAAACAGAAAGAGAAAGAGAAAGAGAAAGAGAGAAAGAGAGAAAGAGAGAAAAAGAGAGAGAGAAAGAGAAGCAAGGGGCCAAGGACAGTTCTCCAAACTATAGTTGTTCACTGCTTTGAAACTTCCGCCCCCCGGCTCTGCCGGACCTTACTTGTATTCTAACTAATCAACTTATTCTCATTATAATCATTCCCAAAGGGGCGGGTGTGTCTTGTGGAATTCAAGATCCATGTTTGCCAGCTATTCTACTTATCATAACTATATTACTTGTTCTAATTATTATAATTCTTCCCAGAGGGACGGGTTGCTTTTGGAGAATTCCAAACCCATCTTTGTCCTACTGTCTTAATTATTGGGTATGCTTCCCCACAAAATTACAATTATTCTCATTTACATACTTATTGCGAAAGGGGCGGGTGCCTTTGGGGGAACTCCAGATTTATGTTTGTGCTAATTATTTGAACTAATCTAAGTATTCTACTTCTTCCAAAAAGTGGGGTGCCTTTTGATGAATTCCAGATTCATGTTTTCTAACTATTCTACTTATCATAACTCTTCTAATTCTCATCATTATTCCCAAAGGGACGGGTGACTTTTGGGGAATTCAAGAGCCCTGATTGCTAAGTATTCTACTTATCATAATCATTCTATATTATTCTAATTGAATCCCTAGGGAGCTGGGGTGCGTCTTGGGGAATTCCAAGCTCGTGTTTGCCCTGGGTAGGATAATTGTGTCAAAAGGGATGGGGCCTGTTGGTGGCGAGATTCGTGGTTCCCGCATTGTTCAAACTATTCGAGCCATTCCCAAATGAGCAGCTCCCATTTAATAAGTTCTAGATTATTTCCCTATTTTCTATTTGGTCCCAAACAGGAAGGTGCCGTTTAGTGAGTTCAAGATTCACGTTCGCTGATTAGTCTACTTATCATCAGTCTTGTAAAATACTACTATCATTATTATTTACAAGGGACGGGCACCTTTGTTGTTCTAGGTACAACAATTACTACACAAGAGGTGGGTGCCTTGTACGTCTTCCCATTATTCTTGTCATTCCCAAAGGGGGGGGGTGCTTGCGAGGAATTCCAGATTCTTGCTTTTTCCAATTCTTTATTCTCCAAATTGGGGAACTTTCAGATTCATTGTTTCTCTAACTACTCTACGTACAATATGTTCTGTTCTTGGGCGTGCCCAAATTATTCCAATTATTCCCAACGGGACGGGTCCCTTTTGAGGAATTCCAGATTCATTTTCTAGTCTAGCACATCTACTCATGAACTTATTATAATCATTCTTCCCAAAGGGACGGGTGCCTTTAGGGAATCTCCAGATTCATGTTTGCTCTAATCTTTCTAGTTATTCTAAATGTTCTGTTGTTTCTTATTATTCCCAAGGGGGCGGGTGCCTTTGAGGAATTGAAGATTCATGTTTTGCATACTAGCCTACTTATCATCGCCATGATTTCTCCATATTCCAAGAGAGGCGTGCGCCTTTTGGGGAATTCCAGGTTCATAGTTTGTTTCTGTTGGTTCTACTTCTGATATATTTTTCTCATGATTATTCTCATTCCCAAAAAGACGGGAATTCCAGGCTCTTGTTTTTGCAACTGGTCATTCCCAAATTTGGGGGAGATTCTGATTCATGGTCTCTCTCTTATTCAACTTCAGGTGTTTTGGAACTATCCGCATTGTCCAAGTATCGCCAACGGGGCGGCCCTTTTGAGGAGTTCCAGATTCATTGTCTGCTACACTAATTCTACTTCTTATGATCAGTCTTCTCAAAGGGACAGGTGCCTTCTGGGAATCTCCAGGTTCATGTGTGTTCGATTATTCTAGTTGTTCTAACTGCTCTAATTTTCTAATTACTCCCACAGGGACGGGTGCCCTTGAAAAATTGAACATTCATGCTTGGGAAATGTTGTCTACTCATCGTAGCTATTATAATGATTATTCTTATTCCCAGAGGGACAGGTGCCTTTTGTTGAGCTCCAGAATCATGTTTGTTTTTTCAATGTTTTTAATGATTCTAGTTCTGATAACTGCTCTATTTATTCTTGGCATTCCCAAAGGGACAGGTGCCTGTGGGGAATTCCAGATTCTTGTTTTTCAATTTCTTCATTCCTCAAATTGGGGAATTTCAGACTCATAGTATCTCTAATCCTTCTACTTCAGATATTTTCTGTTTTTGGAAGTACCCGGATTATTTCAATTCTGCCCAACGGGACGGGTCCCTTTTGAGGAATTCCAGATTCAATCTACTCATTCACTTATTATAATTATTCTCCCAAAGGGACGGGTGCTTTAGGGAATCTCCAGATTCACGTTTGCTCTAATCTTTCTAGTTATTCTACATGTTCTGTTGTTTCTTATTATTCCCAAGGGGGCGGGCCTTTGGGGAATTGAAGATTCATGTTTTGCATATTAGCCTACTTATCATCGCCATGATTTTCTCCTTATTCCAAGAGAGGCGGGCGCCTTTGGGGGGATTCCGATTCATTGCTTTTTTCTATTGATTCTGCTTCTTGTTCTGATCATTCTCATTCCCAAAGGGACGGGAATTCCAGGCTCTTGTTTTTGCAACTGGTCATTCCCAAATTTGCGGACATTTGGGGAAATTCGGATTACTACCCGTGTTTCCAATTATTGCCAACGGGGCGGGTCCCTTCTACTTCTTATGATCAGTCTTCTCAAAGGAACAAGTGCCTTCTGGGAAGGTTCATGTGTGTTCAATTATTCTGGTTATTCTAACTGCTCTAATTTTCTAATTACTCCCACAGGGACGGGTGCCCTTGGGAAATTGAAAATTCATGTTTGGGAAATGTTGTCTACTCATCGTAGATATTATAATGATTATTCTTATTCCGAGAGGGGCAGGTGCCTTTTGTTGAGTTCCAGAATCATGTTTGTTTTTCAATGTTTTGAGTGATTCTACCTCTGATAACTGCTCTATTTATTATTGTCATTCCCAAAGGGACAGGTGCTTGTGGGGAGTTCCAGATTCTTGTTTTTCAATTTCTTCATTCCTCAAATTGGGAATTTCAGACTCATAGTATCTCTAATCCTTCTACTTCAGATATTTTCTGTTTTTGGAAGTACCCGGATTATTTCAATTCTGCCCAACGGGACGGGTCCCTTTTGAGGAATTCCAGATTCATTTTCTAGTCTAGCGCTACTTATCAACTTGTTATAATCATTCTTCCCACAGGGACGTCGTTCCCAAAGGGACGGGTGCCTTTGTGGAGTTGAAGATTAATGTTTTGCAAATTAGCCTACTTATCATTGCTATTTTTGCTTCTACTTATTCCAAGAGGGGCGGGTGCCGTTTGGGGAATTCCAGGTTCATAGCTTTGCACCTTCTGATAATTGCTCTATGTATCATTCTCATTCCCAAAGGGTAGGGTGCTTTTGGGGAGGTCCAGAGTTCCACATTCATGTTTTCCAAACAATTACTTCGAGGGGGGGGAGAATTCCAGATCCATATTCTTGCTAATGATTGTACTTATCATAATGATTTGATTTAGTCCAATGGTTCCCAACGGGATGGGCCCCTTTCAGGAATTCCAGATCTATTATCTAATCCAATGATTCTCATGGTTCATAATCATGCTAAGTATTCTAATTATTCTCAAAGGGACGGGTGTTTTCTGGGGAGTTAAAGGTCAATCGCTTGGTACTTATTCTATTTCTCAACGTGGGTCTAATTAGCCTAATTACACGAATCTTTGAGAATCGTGTCAATATTTGGAAAACAGCACCTTATTTTGTCTAACTATTATAAACCAACATGATTTGAACAACTAGTCTACTTAGAATATGTCTTATAAAACAACATGCTTTCTACTCGAATATGTTCAAAGGGACGGGCGCCTTTTGGAGAACTCCAGATTCATTTGTGTCCAACATCCTAAATAGTTAGAACAAATGAACATGTTTGGGTAACTAAGTATTTAGATATTTCACACAATTTAAACAATTTCAAGGGCACCCCCTGGGCTAGTTCCGAAAATAAACTTTTCCTAATGAAAAAGTTCAAATAATTCCAAAATGCGAACTGCTTATTTTGATGAAAATGTTGGAGGTCCTGAACAACATATCTGTTCAAATAATCCAAGTTATGTCCAGGGCCCTTCCTGGGCCCATTGTAGAATATTTAAAGAATCTGGGTGTCTCGAATTCAATCAATTCGAATTATGGAATGTACAAATGTGTTTCTTAGCGCATTATTTGTTGGAGGCTCGGAACAAAAACGTTTAAGTTATTTAGATAGTTCTATGAATTTGACTACGTGTGCTATTCAATTTGTTGGAGCCCTGAAAAAGACATATCCTGGGCCCTCCCTGGGCCCGTGCGGAATACTCAAAGAAGATAAACCTTCAATCCTTTTGGCGGCCCCTGAGAAAGCATTATAAACATGTTTTTGTTCAAATTCTGGAGGCATTCTTTTTAAAATATGAAAATTGAATCATTTCTAGGGTTCTCCCTGGGCCAGTTTCATTCTGTTTAAACAACCTAAAAAATCAGATAATTTAAGTATTATTTTTTTTAATTTCTGGAGGCCTCCAAAAACCAACAAAAAATCCAGGGTTCTCCCTGGGCCAGTTCCAGGATATTTTAAAAATGTTTTAAACATGTCAAATAATCTAAAATTATTTATCTTCTAATTTTTAGATTTCTGGAGGCCTCCATTTTTTGTACAAAAACAATAATTAAATTCCAGGGTTCTCCCTGGCCAGTTCCCAGATATTTAAAAATATAGAGTTTGTTTTTGTAGTTATTTGTTCTTAAATTTGTAGAGGCGTCTAAAAAAAAGTTTTCCCTGGCCAGTTCCCGGATATTCAGCAAGCTTGAAAAAATAACAAGCAAAACAATACACATTCATTTATTAAAATGTCTTAACTTTCTGGAGGCCTCCATTTTTCATTTTTTTGAGTAATATCCCGGGTTCTCCCTGGGCCAGTTCCAGGATATTGGAAAAAGTTGAAAAACATGAATAATTTGAATAATTAAAAAGATAATAAGTCTTTACATTTAATATATATTCTTTTAATTTCTGGAGGCCTCCAAAAAAATGAAAAAATAGTTTCCCGGGTTCTCTCTGGGCCAGTTCCGGGATATTTAAAAAAAAGCAAAAAATCAAAACAAATAAAGAATTCAAATCATTTAAATATGTTTTAAAAAAAATCTGGAGGCCTCCAAAAATTTCAAATTAAAAAATATAAATAGTTTCCCGGGTTCTCTCTGGGCCAGTTCCAGGATATTTAAAAAAAATGAAAAAATAAAATAATTTAAAAAACATAAAAAAATATAAATAGTTTCCTGGGTTCTCCCTGGGCCAGTTCCAGGATATTTAAAAAATTTAAAAAATTCAATTAATTTAAAAAATTCAAATAATTTAAATATTTATATTTTTTAATTTTTTTAAATTTCTGGAGGCCTCCAAAAATTTAAAAAAAAATAAAAAAATATAAATAGTTTCCTGGGTTCTCCCTGGGCCAGTTCCAGGATATTTGAAAAATTTAAAAAAATCAAATAATTTAAAAAATTCAAATAATTTAAATATTTATATTTTTTTAATTTTTTTAAATTTCTGGAGGCCTCCAAAAATTTAAAAAAATACAAAATATAAATAGTTTCCTGGGTTCTCCCTGGGCCAGTTCCAGGATATTTGAAAAATTTAAAAAATTCAAATAATTTAAAAAATTCAAATAATTTAAATATTTATATTTTTTAATTTTTTTAAATTTCTGGAGGCCTCCAAAAATTTAAAAAAAAATAAAAAATATAAATAGTTTCCTGGGTTCTCCCTGGGCCAGTTCCAGGATATTTGAAAAATTTAAAAAATTCAATTAATTTAAAAAATCCAAATAATTTAAATATTTATATTTTTTAATTTTTTTTAAATTTCTGGAGGCCTCCAAAAATTTAAAAAAAAATACAAAATATAAATAGTTTCCTGGGTTCTCCCTGGGCCAGTTCCAGGATATTTGAAAAATTAAAAAAAATCAAATAATTTAAAAAAATCAATTAATTTAAATACTTTTTTATTTTTTAATTTTTTTAAATTTCTGGAGGCCTCCAAAAATTAAAAAAAAAATAAAAAATATAAATAGTTTCCTGGGTTCTCCCTGGGCCAGTTCCAGGATATTTGAAAAATTTAAAAAAATCAATTAATTTAAAAAAATCAAATAATTTAAATATTTATATTTTTTAAAATTTTTTAAATTTCTGGAGGCCTCCAAAAATTTAAAAAAAAAATAAAAAATATAAATAGTTTCCTGGGTTCTCCCTGGGCCAGTTCCAGGATATTTGAAAAATTTAAAAAAAATCAAATAATTTAAAAAAATCAATTAATTTAAATATGTATATTTTTTAATTTTTTTAAATTTCTGGAGGCCTCCAAAAAATTAAAAAATTTAAAAAATATAAATAGTTTCCTGGGTTCTCCCTGGGCCAGTTCCAGGATATTTGAAAAATTTTAAAAAATTCAATTAATTTAAAAAAATCAAATAATTTAAATATTTATATTTATTAAATTTTTTAAATTTCTGGAGGCCTCCAAAAATTTAAAAAATTTAAAAATATAAATAGTTTCCTGGGTTCTCCCTGGGCCAGTTCCAGGATATTTGAAAATTTTTGAAAAAATGAATATTTAAATTATTTGATTTAAATTATATTGATTTTTTTAAACTTTTTCAAATATCCTGGAACTGGCCCAGGGAGAACCCAGGAAACTATTTATATTTTTTATTTTTTTAAAATTTTTGGAGGCCTCCAGAAATTTAAAAAATTTAAAAAATATACATATTTAAATTATTTGATTTCTTTTAAATTATTTGAATTTTTTAAACTTTTTCAAATATCCTGGAACTGGCCCAGGGAGAACCCAGGAAACTATTTATATTTTTTGATTTTTTAAAATTTTTGGAGGCCTCCAGAAATTTAAAAAATTTAAAAAATATAAATATTTAAATTATTTGATTTCTTTAAAATTATTTGAATTTTTTAAATTTTTCAAATATCCTGGAACTGGCCCAGGGAGAACCCAGGAAACTATTTATATTTTTTATTTTTTAAATTTTTGGAGGCCTCCAGAAATTTAAAAAAATAAAAAATATAAATATTTAAATTATTTGAATTTTTTAAATTATTTGATTTTTTTAAATTTTTCAAATATCCTGGAACTGGCCCAGGGAGAACCCAGGAAACTATTTATATTTTTTTAAATTTTTTAAATTTTTGGAGGCCTCCAGAAATTTAAAAAAATTAAAAAAAATATAAATATTTAAATTAATTGAATTTTTTTAAATTATTTGATTTTTTTAATTTTTTCAAATATCCTGGAACTGGCCCAGGGAGAACCCAGGAAACTATTTATATGTTTTATTTTTTTTTTAAATTTTTGGAGGCCTCCAGAAATTTAAAAAATTTAAAAAATATAAATATTTAAATTATTTGAATTTTTTAAATTATTTGATTTTTTTAAATTTTTCAAATATCCTGGAACTGGCCCAGGGAGAATCCAGGAAACTATTTATATTTTTTTTATTTTTTTTTAAATTTTTGAAGGCCTCCAGAAATTCCAAAAATTTAAAAAAATATAAATATTTAAATTATTTGAATTGTTTATTATTTTTTTTCTTTTTTTTTTTTTTAAATATCCTGGAACTAGCCCAGGGAGAACCCAGGAAACTATTTATATTTTTTTAATTTTTTTAAATTTTTGCAGGCCTCCAGAAATTAAAAAAAAAAAGAATATAAATGATTAAATTATTTGTTTTTTTCTTTAAATTAGTCGGTTTTTATTTTTTAAATTTTTGGAGGCCTTCAGAAAATTAAAAAAAAATAATATAAATAATTAAATTATTTGATTTTTTCTTTAAATTAATTGATTTTTATTTATTTTTTAATTTTTTGGAGGCCTTCAGAAATTTTAAAAAAATAAAAAACTATTTAAATTATTTGAGTTGTTTTAAAAAAAAAAAAAAAAACTATATACAGTATTTGATTTTTTAACATTTTTTAAATATCCTGGAACTGGCCTAGGGAGAACCCAGGAAACTATCTATTTCTATTTTATTTAGAAAACATCAAAAATGGAGGCCTCCAGAAATTTTAAAAAAATCATTGTTTTTTTTGATTTATTTATTTATTTATTTATTTATTTATTTTAATATCCTGGAACTGGCCCAGGGAGAACCCGGGAAACTATTATTCAGGGCCTTGGGCGACACATAGGCCCAATTCTTCCCTCTTACCCCCCCCCCCCCCCACCCCTTCCCTTCCCTTCCCCCCCCCTCCTTACCCTCCCCCCCCAACAACTCCCCCCCCAGGCGCTGGGCGGGGTAGGAGTGGATGTCTGAGCACGTGAAGCTGAACTCCGAGGAGGCGGTGGACTCCACGCGCCTCGGCGCGAAGAGCTCCCGAGCGACCGCCCGGGTTTTTGGTCAGGTAGCCCCCGATGGGTGGTCTTTGTTTGGGGTTCTTGGGGTTCATTTCAGGGGTTTCTTGGGGCATTTTGGGGTTCTTGGGGCATTTTGGGGTTCTTGGGCTTTCCTTCATGGTTTGGACTGGTTGTTTGAGCATGGGAAGCCCTTGTTCTTGCAGAGGGTAAATGGGAAACCGCCCCCCAATCCAAACCACCAATTGGAGGGAAGCTCAGGGAAGCCGGCCGCGGTTCGGTGGCCGTGGCTTCAAGAGCCTTGGGTGTTCGTCACGTGTGAGTCTGTGCTTTTTGGATGGTGCACTGTTTGGGGTTGGCTGTTTCCTCCGGGGACGCTCCGCGGAAAGACTGCACTGAAGGTTCGCTGACGCCCTCCCTCTCAGAGGCCAACCGGTTGGTTGGTTGGTTGGTTGGTCGCTCGGTTGGTTGGTCCGTTGGTTGGTTGGTTGGTTGCTTGCTTGCTTGCTTGGTTGGTTGGTTGGTTGGTTGGGTTGGTTGGTTGTGCTGTAAAGCCATTCAACCAACGCGACACAGGCACGCTCGTAGATCCACCGCAGAAGCCAATACCTGTGCACAGATGCAAAGGCAAGTCAAAGCAGGACAAGCGTGCGCGCAGAAGCCCGCGGAAGCATGTTGAAGCAGACGAGGCTCCCCTTGAGCGCGAGGAAGCGGCGTGGAAGGTTTCACGGATCCGGTACTGGCTGCGATGTGCACTGCTCATGACATGTGTTCTTCTTGCATTGGTTCAGGAGCCTGCCCCCAAGGTTTCCCAGAAGGTCGTACGGGGAACCCCCAGGCCGGCTGGTAATGGCCACATTGGGAGGTGGGGATGAGCTTTGGGGCTGGGTTACCCGGTAGAGCTCAGCGGGTTAGGCAGTTCTTCCACAAAAAGGGGCATAAGCCATCCAGATTCCACAAGTAACCCTTCGATTCCTTCTCCTTTTCATTCGTTCAGTTTGGGTGGTTCCTGGTGGTTCCCTTCGACATGGAGAAGGGAAATTCTGGGCGAACTGAAAGGCAACAGGACAAGACAAATCCCCGAATGAGGCCTGTGGCCTGGAGAACCCGAGACTCAATAAGACCTATGTTGCGTTGCCTCCAATCGGAACCGTTTGGGTATGGGTCAAAATCAAACCACCAGGAAATGGACCAAGTTTTATTCCTTCCATTTTGGGTACTTATTTTTGACCCACTGCCGTTTGATCAGCCCAGGATGGTTTTCATGGCCATCCACGCCCTGGGCAAGATCACCCAGTTCCGCGAGGTCGGCCGTCGGCGCTTCTTGAGTCGGGCCGAGTCGAGCGTCAAGCCCGAGAGCTCTTCGAAGCGAACGAGAACAAGCAAATCCTGATAGATTATGTACTAAGGATTGGTCCGATTGGTCCCAACCCTAAATGGATATAAATCGGTGACGGCCGCCCTTTTTATATTTTACATCATTTTGGGTATACCACTTTGGTACCACGTTGTGATTACGACTCATGTGGGGATGTCTTTTGTTTAGGGTACCCGTTTGGGCTTGTCAAGCTTTTCATGCTGATCTCTGACCCAAAAAACAAGAGCTTGCTGCCTGTATTCTGAGACTTTTGGCCGGGGTGCAACAAGCATCGCCCTCAGGTTGAACATGGTCACGGTTTGGTGGGCATGGATTGGGGAATCCCAAGGAATCATCTCGTCGTGGCCTCCTCTGCAAGATCCAGCCCCTCTTTCTTTGCTCAGGAAGCAGCCCCCGGCTTTGCGAGCGATCTCCACGATGTCTCAGCCCCAGCACGCTTCAGGGATCGGCTCGCGCGGTTCGAAAGGTGGAACAGCAGGTCGGCGGCGAATGAATCCCACCAATCAGAAGCGCTGCTTTGTCTTCCAATCTTGGTTCAGGTCTTTAATTTTTGACAAACCGGTGTTTTCCCAAGCAACTTGTTTTAGGTTGCCCTAACAATATGGGTTCCTTCTTGGGTTCAACACACTGACATGTTATCCAGACATCCCTTGCTCCATCGGACCCAATTGATAAGACCCCCGTTGAGTCCGCGTTTTTAGCCTGAGCTCTGCCTCTTCCCCCTGACCATCCTCGCCGGCTGGATCCTAGAGTCCTGCGAGTCGGGAAAGTGCAACCAACAGGTCGCCATCCACTCGGGAAAATCCGGAAGTTTGATTGATTCATTCCTAGATTAGCCAAGTGGCTGCTTTTTTCAGTCACTGTTGCCGGTTTTGGGGGTCAAGTTCATGGGAAAAAAAACAGCAACTGGCGATCCAGGTTGGTGTATTTTCCAATCCTGCCGAACATCAAGCTCCGGCAGACTGGCGTTCGCCAGGTCGCTTTGGCGCACATCTTGGAGGAGCAACCAGAAGTGGTGCGCCGGGATTCGGATCAGCGGTCGAACCTAGATTCATAAACCATCATAAACTTCTGGGCCACGAGTTTCTCTGAGGGGGTCGCAAGTTAAAGGTGCTTCAACAACTGGCCTCTCTTTCTCCCAGCTCTTCAAAGCAAGCCGCTTGGTAGCCAGGGACGAACATTACGCAACACCTGGAGATAAGGAACCCTGGTTACCCACTATGGAGCTACCTGGAAGCAGTCCCCTTCCAAAGGATCTTCATCTTCCAGCTACCCTCCCGCACCTGCTATGTTAGTGGGAGGAGGTTCAAGGTTCACTCAACTTGCACCAGAAATCACGATGTTTGGTGGGGCTCCGGTTCCTGCACCCAGATGCAGGTACCATCGTTCCACCGGCTGTCGCACAAGTACAAGTCTTTGATCATCGACTCTCTGAGCGTGGACTTCCAGTTCAGCCAGTTCCTCCAGGCCGCCAACCCGCGAGCGAGAGCATGCGAGAGCGAGACGCAGCAAAAGTCGTCCACCCACTCGGAGGGTGTTACTGGACTTGAGCCACTTTTTGGGAAGACCATTGTAGTGGTAAACACAAAGTTTGGACTGGTTTGGACCAATCCACTCGGGAGGGGTTGCAACCGCATCCGTGATGAAAGCTCCTTTTCGATTTCAGTTCGGTGAATTAGCGCCAGATTCCACTTGGGCAGTTCATGAACGTCATGTCTTGAGGCAGACCCATGGAATGTCGACCGAAGGTTGCGGAACACAGGGTTCCCCTCCCCAATGAAGGATGTCCTCTCATGCGCCGGGTAGATCCTTCTTGCGCAACACGTGAAGGGGACACTGTCTTTCCAACCACAACCTTTTACCTCTTCCTGGAGATTCAAACGTCAAGGAATTCCTAGTCATTCTCGGCATTGACCCTGTTTTGGACGCAAACGCCCGCAAATTACCGCAAACGCCTAGAAACAGGAAACAGCCGCAAAAGACCCGCAAAAAAGGGGCAAACGCCCGCAAAAAAGCGCAAACAAACGCAAACCGCCTAAAACGCCTAAAACGCCTAAACCGCCTTGAGAACCAGAACGGTAGGAATTCCTGGGCATTGGAATCTCCAGGTTGTTTTATAAGCCCAAACAACATGGGTTGCAAAACATCAGGTCCCCAGACAAACAGAATGGCAGACGTCAATGGTTGGCACGTGCTCCATTGCCACTGGAGTGCCGTTGACTCTGAGGCCGAGATCGTTCCATCCAGCTTGGTCGTTGTGGCGGGCCCAGCGCGATATGCTTGGCAGACCGTACACATGAGGACCGACGGTCTCCAAGGCTCACCTCGAAGTTTCAGAAGAAGCCGTCGCACTGCTAAGAGCTCCTTGCCATTCCCCTTACATATTATGTGATCTAAGTTCGCGTTTTTGAACATGAGCTGCTTTTTGTCGGCGTGATGCTCGCTCCAAGTTTTTGGACTGGACATGAGATTAGGCAAGGCACATGCAACGAGAGCAGATTGATCCACAGCAGAACCAACCAGTTTTATCAGCAGGATCAAGGACAGCATGTTCTTGCGAAGCGAGTTCATCGACCAGGGGGACCATGACCACGAACAATTGTAAGGGTTGACCAGGTAGCCTCAAAGGTGATTTTGCATTGACCTGTTCAGGTTTCATGTGGAAGGTGTTTTTCTCAAGTTCGTGGTCGCTGGAATGGTTGGTGTCCGTTTTGGTTTCCCTTTGCATACCAACCACAAGGCGGTCCGCTGTTTTGAGGAACCCTGGTTTGGTTTTCAAGTGTTTTGTCTACTGTTAGCCACAGAACTTGGAAGGTGATGTCACAATGTCCATGCCCTCTGGTTAAAAGTGACATGGTTGTCCAAACAAGCAGATTCCTGCCAGCGAATGCCAGAGGATGTTTGTGCTTGTAACCTTCTCAACCAGGTCTCACAGGATTGGCTTGCGGGAGACTCTAGGAAATCAGCCGCAGACCTTCCGTGAGATTGGTGTTGGTTGGTTTCTTGGTTTCTGGGTTGGTTCGTTGGCTGGTTGGCTGGTGGGATCGTTGGTTGGTTGGCTGGTTGGCTGGTGGGATCGTTGGTTGGTTTGGTTTGGTTGATTGGCTGTTGGCTGGCTGGCTGGCTGGCTGGCTGGCTGGCTGGTTGGTTGTTTTGTTGGTTGGTTGGTTGGTTGGTTGGTTGGTTGGTTGGTTGGTTGTTTTTCTTCTTAGTGTTGCTCGTTTTGGCTGGTTTCCCTGCCAGCCGGGAATCGCCGATCAACGGATCGAGGTCAAAGAGAAGCTGCAGCAGCACGGCGACGAAGGTTACTCCCTCTTCTGCTTCCGTGCGCGGGGAAGGGGGGCCTTGGGGTGGGGGGCTGGCTGGCTGTTGGATTGGGCTGTGGGTCGGTCTCACTCCCTAGATTCATGTGGTTTTATACTTGCGGGGAAGTCCATTTTAGTGGCAAACAAACAATCTGGAGTTTTTGCCGCTCCACTTAGGAAGTGAGTGGTTGATTGGTTGGTTGGCTGGTTGGTTTGTTGGGTTGGCTGGCTCGCCAAGAAGGGGAGGGAGTAGGAGAACCTTCCCCTCAGAGTCCGCCCCCCCCTGGAACCTGTCGTAAGCCCATTCAGCCCCTGACCAGGGTACCCTTCGTAGTACAGGGAGGCAATTCCTCCGATTGAAGGCTTCCGCGCGCACAGAGCCCACCCATGCCCACCCATCCCTGGAAGTTACCACCGTTCACCGGTTGTGTTTGTGGGAAGAGGGCAAAGCAAGAACAATTAGCGTGGTCACCCGTGACATCGGTCTGTTCCGTTTGGGAGGATCTTTTTCCTGAGCAAAATGAGGAAGTCCCCAGGAAGGTCCTCTCTAGCAGTATCCGCCCTAGCAGTATCCGCCCCATCTAGGTTTCCCGGAAGGGAACGATATGGATCTGGGCCTTTCCCGGACTCACGCTGTTCAACCACCTCCCCGTGCAGTCCAAGTGTAGTGTGCGCATCACAAGGCTTTTCATGAATGGGGGTGGTTGAGCAAGAGTCAGTATTCACCATTCATTGCTGCAGAATAAAGGGGGATACCATTGAACACTGACCAATCTTGCAATTAACGAAATTGGGTCAATTACTTACACAAGTTCACACAATTAGTATTGACCCTGGCTCGCATGCTGAAACTTTGAAAAAAATAGAAACGATCCAGTCACGTGTTTTTTTGTTTTACCTGTTACTTAGATGAGATGATTTGGAAGTCATATCAGGAGCGGTTCAGTCACATTCAGATTGGCCAAAGCCTGCGAGGTATTTTTGCGCAGATGTCCGGGAAGCTAGGCCGGGCGACTCATGAACTCGGAACTCCCCAAGCCTTACCCTATTGTTCCAATACATGTTTGTTCACAGGTTGACTAAATATGAAACAGAATCTGAAAGAATGCCTTGTAGCGTACACCAGGCTTGGCCGAGCCAAAGCAATGTTGCTGGAAGAATATCTAGACAATATGCTGGCTCAAAGGCCAGCAACTGCCCGAACGGTAACATGCTTTCGCCGGTCAACTGCTTGCTTTTCACTGGGGGAAGGGCTACTGAGCTTGCGGGGCGAAATTCCCCCGCGAAGCTGCTACCCGTCAAGCAAATGCTTACAAAGGCTCGCGAATGTGGTGTCAGACCAAGTAAATAACGTGAAGGATCGTGAAGGCAGAAAATAAAGATCCACAATACCACCAGAGATGCCTTACTGCTGAAACATGGCTGCCGGCAAACGTGCAGGATGACAGTATATTCCATGCACAGGTTCACTGCCGAAAGAACATGCCAAGTCATTGCAAGCCACCACGCCACAGTGCCTCGTGTGCCCGGTCAACAATGCCTTGATTATTTGTTCCGGCGGGCCAATTGGTGATTCCATCAGTTATTGCTCTCTTTTAGCGCTTCTTTATTGCCACTGGCAGACTGGCTGGGTATCAAAGCTAGACACTGCCTCCGGGTTCGGGGAGCAGTGAGAAGCGTCAGGACACAAGAGTCTGCACGGCTCGCTCTTCATGACAGCGCCTTGCAAGCACTCTTGAGCTGACAATTCTTAGGTGTTTCTGTAGTTTTGGGTCAAGTTTTGCAGAGCCCCGACAAGGATATTAGATATCCTCACACACCTGGTTTGGAGGGCTTCTCATTTTTTCCCTGCTCTGTTGATTTAACTATCATTTGTTGGCTCATTTTGAAATGAGTTTAGGGTGATGTTTAGCTATCATTTATAGGCTCATTTTCCTGCACCAGTTAATACCGAGACAGCCCCTTTTTCTCATATATAACTTTGTCCATTCCACCTGGTGCAGTGTTCCGTCCATCCACGGTCAGGACCCCTGTCTTGAGTTGCCCACTTTCTGCAACACGATGCGACAAAGCGGCATACAATGACGTGCACCGTTCCCCAGTGTTCACTTTTGACCCCCCCGATGGGAGTTTCATTTCGTCCCTTTTTGGTGTTTGTTTGCTTCCGCCTTTTTGTTGTTGGATGCAACTTTAGTTGTGTTTGCTGCCCTTTCCAGCCCCTTCCAACGACTGATTTTGCCCAGTTCAAGCACAGCAGACTCCGGTGCTGTTCAATAAACAGACGTTGCGAGGGGCTGGTTGCGGCTATATTAGCTTCCCTTTTTGGTCTCTGAAAGGCATAGATGGGACTTGGTTTAAGCAAACAGACCATTGCCCCCTTTAGATGGAAGATCAAAAGGAGGTTGTTGGAACAGTAGATTTGCTGGAAAGGCTTGTTTGGTTCAGATCAGGTCCCGAGCCTTTGTGCATTTCCGCCGAGGAATCCCAATTCCAGCGCTTCCGGCCAGGCGGGCTGCACGATACTTTCAGACCCGAAATGAGCGGAGTCCTATGGCTTCCCTGAGGAGACGGAACACCGGAGAAGAACTACAAGTTCAAACGAGATACCTGTCTGACCCTCTGTACCTTCCCCTTGGAGCCTTGAACCAAAAAGGCGAACCTTCCAACGTGCCCATGGCAACGCCTGGACTCGCATGGGAGTGCCGGCCGTTCGTCTCGTGCAGGCCTTGAGGCGCTGATGCAGCTGAGGACGGGTCAGCGACCTTTCATGCCCAGGTGATGCAGCCGATGTGGCCGATGGGGCCCGCAAAACTGAAGTTATACAACCTTTTTGTTTTTTTTGGGGGGGGAGTTGTTTTTTTTTGGGGGGAAGATAATGTTCCTTTAAAAGCGGGCCTTCTGGTGTGGGAGGGTCATTTTTTTTGCGACTGATTGGCCCTGTGAAGAAGCCCCTTGCAAGCTCTGAGTCGGTCGAGCCATTCCGAGTGACTCGCTGACCAGGTGTTTCTCAATTCCAGGTCCTTACAGGTGATACAGCCGTCACGTTCGCGATTGCAGGAACATGGATGCTGGGCCAGCCTACAATGTGGGTCCGGCTAAAGCTTAGTACTCATAGCTGGCGAGCTTCGGGAGAGACATACTTGCCCCCTACCCCAGACAGGTCCTTAGAACCCTTCAAGTGGAATCCCTTCGAGGTTCTATGAGCTTTCTTTCGAGGGTGCTCTGTGGGTCCCGGAGCCTCTTTGGGTTGGATACCAGGTTACCAGACCATTCCACCCGGCCAACAAGACGGAAGTAATCCATACCCTGAAGATGTGGAGGGACTATTGAACGGACATGAACCTTCTTTCGGCTGGTGCTCAAGGTAATCTGAAGCGATACCGCAAGGGAATGTGTGTCGGGCCCGTTTCCTAGTTCCAAGCGTGACAAGACTGATGGCCGGCTCTGCTTTGCTTGTGGCGGCTGGAAGAAACCCATCCCTCGAAGTGATTCGAGGAGGGGCGTTTTGCAATAAGGGACATGTCCTTCCAACCATGGACTATGCTCAGGGCAAACCACAACAAGAGTGTACACGGGATCCTTGAGTATTTGAGGTTTCCTTGTACTTCGGGAAGACGAGCAACTCCGTCAAGCTACCTGAGGGGTGTTCTTTCGTTGTGCATCCCTGATGTGCTGATCTCACAGCAGACCCTTGGTAAATTCATTGGGAACTGGTATTTACCCTAAAAGGGTTTGGTCCAGGAGTCGGTGGTGAAACCCGGACAGAAAGCAACACCCAAACGCCCTCCCCCAACACCCCAAACAGGCAGGGAATGACATCACAAGTCTTGTGCAGATAGAATTTTGGATTGTTCCACAAAACCGAGCAAGGCGGCGCCCTTCTCGCTTCACAAGATCTTCTCAACTTGTTGCTGATCTGCACAGAAGAAAATGGTGCTGGCTAGGTTCGCTCCAAACGAATCACTGGTTGCAACTGGGTTGCAGTCGCTCCCCCAAGGGGGATTATGATGTCACTGGGAGTGGGATTCCAATTCGCCAGGGTTGTCCTAAGGAAGTCCTTATTGAAAAGAATGTATGAGCTTGTTTGACTCCCTTATAGTGAACATGCTGATGGGGGCTTAAGATCACTTGGGTGGGACATGTGGCCCAATTTGAGGATGTCTTTCTAAAATGGATTTAGTTTGTCCCCAACTGTTTGTGTGTGTGTGTGTGTGTATTTTCGATTCTCCCCTTTTTGGAGTTGGTGTGCAGCCCTATAAGGGTCACCCCTCCAATGCACACCCCCGGACCCTCCAATGGAGAACCCCGACCGCTGGGCCCTTGAAAAGAACCGGCTTTGAGGGCCCCAACACAATCGAGACCCTCAGGGAGGGCCACCAAGGTGAAACCTTGGCCATCTTGGGGTCCAGATCGATCTATGTTGGCACCCCAACTAAGTCCCGAGCGCCAGGCCTTCTTGCTGCTGAGGGGCTCCAAGGCCTTGTCGCGCTTCGCCTCATGGCAGCACCAGGCCGATTGGGAGGACGATGCCCGAAAAGCGGGCAGATCCATCAGACAATCCATGAAGATCCATGAAGATCCTTCGGGGCAAGTCCCAGAAACACGAACTTGTTACTGAGTATTCGGAGTTGCATCCGTTCCAGCACCGCAGTCCTTATATTGATACACTCCTGCTCTATTCAAGTTGGCTGTGGCGTGAACACTCGAGTAGTTGATTTCTTAAGATATTATTCCCACCAACGAAACATCAGGTGGTGTTTGTGTTTGAAGCTATTTTCTGGCAGAAAAGGTTGCCACACTTAAATACGCATGATGTGATTGAGGTTCCCTCTAGGAACCCCTTTTTTGTGGGCAACCCTGACGTTGATCAGCTTCGTTGATTTCAGGTCCTGGCCAGCTGGGGCGTACAAGTTGGGTTGGACGACCGAGGGTTTGAAGGCGACAAGCCCAGTATCGGAGCAGATTCGGATGGATGCGACAGCGAATGATTCTCCAAAGGCAAAAGGTCTTAGGAACCGTCCAACTTCAGGGCTGCTCGTGGCTTTTTCGGGGCCAACGCTTGTGATTTTCAATTGGTGCCGTGTGAGAAGGTGTTTGCAGTGGGCAGCCGGTCGTTGCCTTTCTTTTGGGGTACAGCGGCACCTTTTTCGCGTGCGTGTAGTTTAAGCCACAGAGGCTGCCACGTTTTCCGAGAGCCTCACTCGGGGTGGGAGTTGATGGGTTTGCGGATGGTCCAATTACCATTGGGTCAAACAAAGTACCTTCCTAGAAGCTACTTGGACCCTTAGGATTTGCCGCCATGCTCCACGCAGGCGTTGGTGCGACTTCTGTGTCTCAGCACGGCGTATGATCACGAAAGCCGGGAGCCACGGCTGATCTACGAGGGACATGTGACTCTCAAGAAGTCGGCAGATCGATTTAGGGCCGCCAATCCCCTCAATTGGGCAATTGGGGCTAGAGGCTGTCGAGGCTTGGCCACAGTTGGTCCCGGTTTTTACTGGCATTGATGTGATGCGTATCAATTTATTGCGACCAGTACATCGAGCCCCGGCCCCCCATGATAAATCTCCTTTTCTTTAGGGGTTCCCCTGTGTCCCTGTGTCCATGTGTTTCCGGCGTTGGGGTCGTAGTTGCTTGTCAAAACTATGACGGCCCGTGTCCCATCTTTGAATTTCCAGCGTTGACAGATGGGGCAGAGGTGCAGCTTCGGCTTGAGTTCGGAAACTTGGCCCTGGCAGACAACTTCCATTTGCTTAAGACCCCTTGTTGGTTTCAAAGGGAATCTATCACTACTGGATTTGTTCTTCCAGGGGGCTTAAGCAAATGGAAGACATATGACAATTTGATGTTTACCGCGATAGAGTCAGCACCAATGCAAACGCCCACCTGGAGCTCAGTTCGGAACATTTTCGACTGCTCTCTTTAGGATACTTTCGAGACATGCAGGGCCCGTTCTGGATCTTTGGGGGACACATGGGGACAATGGCAAAGAGTTTTATCTCTAAACGGTTTTATCTTCTTTGTCCATTGCTTGTGCATCTCAACTGAAAGGATACCCAGTGCTTTCATTTCAGGTAACTAAGGGATTTACCCGTTAAAAACCCAAAACAACATGCGACAACATGTATGGCTCATGAATACCTGCTATAGGGGCTTCCCCCAAAACGCCAGTGGGATCACTGAGGGCCGGTTTTGATGCCAACAAGTGGTAGGTGGCGATGCTGTGTGCAACGCCTTCGACAAGCTGAGCCATGCCGAGCAGCAGGCGCTCACAAGGCGCCAAGCCGAGCAACTGTCGGTGGGTGAGCCTTTTGCTTCAGACACCCAGTCAGTGGCTTTCTTCCGTTTTTGTTTCCCCATAGTGGGATGCTTTTCTATAGTGGGAAGTGGGGTGTTTTTCTTGTTTGCCGGTTTTCTGGGGAAGGGGTTCCCTTTAAAGCTAGGTACTCAATACCCGTTTTTCCCAGAGCTGAGGGCCTGGGTTTAGCGGTGGCCCCTTTGGTTTGAAGCACTTGGGCCGTTAGGTTCGGGGTTGGGCAAAAGTCGTCAAGGCAACCAACCTTGGGGTCCCTTCAAAGGCAACCAAGAGGTTGTTGAAACAATCGTGTCAACATGTTCAAGCAATTGGCCCTATCCTGATCACTAGCCTTTTGTCCACTAGTAGCAATGCCAGGGCCGGGGTCCCTCTCACAGGGAATCTGTCCTTTGGGTACCTCCCACAAGTGCTATGGGAGTTGGAGGACAGTTCCTTTGGGTTTGTTCAATTCTTAGACCCCCTTGTGGTGAGTTTTAACTGGAAACCAAAAGAAAGCCCATTTGGGGTGCCCCTGAATGTTGGGACAAACCCATATAGCCAATTCTAGCGACTTTGCAAGGGTTTTGGTTCGAGACCTCCTGAAGAGGCTCGGGGGTCCCTGATTGCAGGTTAGTGAATTATGTGCCTGGAATTGAAGTGAGTTGCGCAATGCCCAAGTGAGGCACCAACATAGCTCAAATCGTTTTTTTCGGTTTAGGAACAAGCCGACAGAACAGGCGAAGCCCTTGTCAAGAGCAAGGTCATCTTCCGCAAGGAGTCATACATGCAAGCTCATGTCGGTACTCGTCCAGCCAGTTTTCCCACCTGGTGTCATTCTTCGCTTAGCGTAACTGGTTCTCTGGTACAGTCGGGTAGGCCAACTCGCTCCAACCTGGCTCCTTGGCTGCTGTTCCATGAAAGGAATCAACTTGCAGAGTGCTGCTTTTCGGCTGATGGACTCGACTCTTTTTGGCCCACAGGCCGCAAACTGTTTGTATCCTGTTTTCTCCCCACAACCTTGGAAACAAATGACCTTGTTTGTCGGCAAGGGTCTTGATAGAGCACATCCACATAACACCTTTTGCCTCCTTTTCAGTGACATCAGCTTTCCCTTCTTGTTTGGTGGGTCTACCAACCCCCAAAACATGTTGATTGTACAAAATGCATGCTTCTACCAGGGTGGCCGGTTGGAACTCAGGTCCAGGCTAGAAGTGGATGGGTTGTTCAAAAATCAGACCTTAATCCTTAGTCCAGATGGCAGTGTTTTTCTCGTTTGCAGTAGTGTGGCACTTCAGATTACGGATTAGGATTGGGGATCTCCCCGTTTTGACCAACCAAGTTGTATTCCTGTCTTCCATGATTGTGGGATCTCCCCAAAGTTGTGTCATACTTGAGCGTAGACCAAACCACGAAGCAGAACCTGTTGTGCATGAAGCAGACTGACTGAATATGTGTTTGTTTTCCCCCGGAGTGCAGCTTTCGTCTTATTGGTGGCGTGGCTTGGTGGCTTGGGTTCTGACTTAACCCTCTAGGAAAGCCAGGGCAACACATCCCCACGCCACCAATTAGGGGATACCCAGAGGCTTGGGTCGATGGGGCCCTGGGATATGGCTCAATCAGCTCAGGTGGCTTATTGCGGATGGCATCTCCCAGCGCCCAGGCGATAGCGCCAGACCGTTGACGGTTCTTTGGTGCTATCAGAGTCAGCTGGGGGTGTTTCCCTTTAAGCCTTCGGCCTGTCACTTAGTATAGGGTAATAAGGCTAGAATAAAGGAGCCAGGGAGGCAGGGGTTAAACGAGTACTAAGAGTTTGTCAATATGATCCTCACACATAGCTGAGATGAAATAATGGTTTCCAACAGTTTGCCATTGTGATCCTGACTTAATTTGTTTTGTTATAAGTATTTAGGTCCTTGTAGTACCTGGCGTTTGTTTGAAATAATTTTGCATGTTGAGGTTCGCTGAATATGGACCATACTGAAACATATTGTGGTTTGGCTAGGGGTCACCCACAGGGAGGAGTAAAGCGGTGAATCAAACCCTTAGACTTCCGACAAGTGGCAAAGTGGTAGGGGCGCAATGACTTTTGTGTCAACAAAAGGGGCGCTTAAGCCATTGTCCATTGCTTGAGCCCCTTCTCCCATTTGCGGGCTGAAACGTCCATTTGTTTGTCTACTGATCCCTTATGTTTTGGTGGGCACACAAAGGGAGCCTTTGCCTCGATCCATACCTGGGCATTCTGGGTTCAGCGAGATGTGTATGTGTCAAAGGGACACACTGCAACTGTCCTGGGTGTTGTTGGGTGCCTTTTTTTGGGGTTGTTTTTGTTTTTTTCACTTGCAACATTGAAAGAATCCGGTAGCTAGCAAGGATGTAGCAAGGTCCCTAAAATCACAGCAGTTGGCGATCCAGATGTCATCCCAGTTGGCTTTTGTTTCCTCAGGAGCAATTTGCTCGAACGGGGACGTACCCGTTTCCAGTTTGTTGGGTTACAGGGAGACCCAAGAAACAACACCGTGTATTTCTTTGGGGGGGGAGCTCCCAAGTTTGAGTTTGAGACACACTCAAATGGGTGTATCTCAAAATGAACATCCAGGTGACTGGTGCCGCATAGTTTCAAATCGGGGTTGTCCCATGTTTCCAGCCGCAACTTCCTTGCCCATTCAAGAATCTTCGGCGACTTGCCATAAATCAATGCGAATAGCAGAATAGATGACGAGGTCTGGGAAACAACCGTTGGAATGGCACGTCCCAAATTGACAGGGAGATCTCCGACAGCGGTCTTCAACATCTCTTTGACCCTTCCTGCCAGGGAGCCAGTATCCGCAAGGAGTCTTGCAGGACGTCCAAAACCGGCGTTGGTCTTATCGGGCATGCAACCTGCAGCTTATCATATTATCATTCAGAAAGTTCCACTTCTGTACAATCTGGCGCGTGGCCGCTTTGTTTTGGACTTGTCCTCCTTTGCCTAGGCACAAAAAACATGGGTTTCACTTATGGTTCCATTTCCACCTGCCTTTGTTTCCCTTGGGGGAAACACAGAGAGCCCTGCCTTCCCCCCGAGACCCTGGGCAGGCTACGTGCTGTGTGATGCCCCGGAGCTGCTGAGGAACGCCCAGGCCGGGAGCTGCGTTCTCAAAATAGGACAACCCAACAAGTCTGGTTGTCTCAGACGGCGGGTATGGACAGTATAGGGACATTGCTCATGTACCAATTAGTGGGAGGGTTTGCTGATTTGCTCATGTACCAATTAGTTGGTTGGAGTGGGAGGGTTTGCTGATTTGCTCATGTAACATTTTGTTGGTTGGTTTGGGGGGCGGGTGCTGGTGTTCCTTTCGGTTTCCCTGCTTTGCTCTTGTAAGAATTAGTTTGGACGGACTGGGGTGGGGTGGTTTTGAACCCTGGCTGTTTTCTGGAGTGAACTTGGAACCTGTGGCCCTGGCAGATATGCTTTCAGCTAAGCTGGAGGACTGGGCCCATGAAGGTTGTTGCAGTTTGTCGGTTTACGGTTCTGAGCATTACTTTTGGGGATTGGTTCTCCCTTTATTTAATCCACAGAATAGAGAGGGTATTTGTGAGGATGTCGCTTCAATGGACCCAGTGGGAGCAAGAGACACTATGCCCTCCTGGTAGCTATGGCATTTTTTCTACTAGACACGTTCCTGATGCTTGTTGATGACGTTATTGCTAATTCCATGCTTAACCCTTTCAGGGATATGACCGAACGTGCGCAGGCCCAAAAGAGCCCAACCCCTGAGAGAAGGAAGCCAATTAACGCCCAACACCCATCAACTTGGCCAAACATTTCTCAAACAACCAGCACCGTGTCGGTCCCTTGAAGTGTGCCGTGTGAGGCCAATCCGGCGGTGGGCCTGACGCAGGCTCTGAAGGCCCTGGTGCGCGTGCAGGAGATGTGCCAGGCAAGGTGACATGTGCATGGTGTGAGCGGTGTTGACCTTTTTGTTGGGTTGCATCCCTGATCCTTGGAACACTCCCTCAGACTAACACGGAAGCTCCCAGAAGGCCTCTGTAAATGGAACCAAGTATTCCAAAGGGGTCCTGGGAGCTTTTGTGTTTAGCCTGGTAGAGGGAATCCCACAATCATACGCAGCTCAAACGATGGATTTCTTCCAGTCCTTCAAGTTGTTCCTGCAAAATAGGTCCTAGGGTAGGGTTGCCCATTTTGCCCGGAGAGCATGCCAAACCAGGGCCTGGACCCGTACTACCTCCCCAGCTTCGGTGCTGCGGGCCCAGTGAAGGCACTCGAGCGGGCGGTTTGGTCCGGGGGGAAGTCCCCACTAAAAATAGTGAACCCGCGAAAGGGTTTCCTTTTACCATGGTGACTGAACAACTAGAATAAGGGGCTGTTGAGGGATTTTAAACAGAATGAGGGCGGGATCACAGAAGGCGTGAAATTATTGAACGGATGAATTGCTAGCTCCCAACTTTCTACCTGGCTGAAGACTAAGTGTCAAGTCCACTTGAGCTGTTTTGTTGGGGTGGTGCCCTTTTTGATGTCGATATTAGAGGGGGAGGCGGGCAAATTCGGTGGTTGCTAAACGTGTCATTTTTGCAATTTTGAATATGACAAATTGGTTTGATCTGCATAAAGGGAAGTCAACGGGAGAGACACCATGGCTATTTTGACACAGACCCGCTATGCAACAGGTGAATCACTGTTTTTGCTTGTGATTGTTTTATTATCTCAGATTAGGGGACCCTCAAAAGCCGGGGTTTCCATTTGTTTCCCAATCTCAAATGAGATGCTCCGATTCTCAATAGTTCTTTGTCCCGAACTGTTGCGTGACCCCACCTGTAACCCCACTATCTATCAACCATAGCAAGAGAATTATTTGCCGGAGCCTGCCCACATGGATATGGCGATGCCTGCTCTGTCAAGTGACTTTGCTTGGCATTTTTGGAGGTCCTTTCACGGCTATTGGGTCCCTGTCTGAAGAACGCGTCAGTCGCTTGGATGCCGGTGCCCTAATATCTCCCTGCACCCAAAATCATTGCTCTTGCTGCTTTCTTGGGGAGGGGAAGGGCTAAGTTTCATTTCCGACTGGGTGCGAAAATCCTAATATTATTTGTATAAGTGTGGTTTTCCATGAGGGAACTGGCATTCGGTTGTTTGGTCTTGCAAGACCTTCCTTTTGTCAGCCTGCTTTGAGTCTGAGTCCGTAAGCCGCATTCCGGTTGAGCCCTCTTGTTGTGTACTCGTGTCCTCTTTGTGTATCCTAGCACAACAAATGCGTGCCTGCACCTTCCAAGACCTGTCGAATTGACCCACGTCCAAAGAAAAGAGCAGGCACTTCGGGTGCCATTTAATGATCCTGGGAAGCTGCGCTCCCATTTCCTAATTCACCCCTAAACTCCACCTCAAACCCAGCATCCACCTAAACCCAAACTAAACCTACCCTCCCACCCTACACCCAAACCCACCCACTCGTGACACGTTTGCGTCACGTTCGTGTAAGCTCCGCCAGGCCTACGTGCACCTGAGGGAGCTGGCGCTGTTGGCGCGTGAGGCGGGTATGGGCGGGTGCAAGGGCCATATTTGTCAACCCCAGTTTATTAGTAGGGGGGTGTCCATTTCTGGGTTAGGTGGTTGGAATCAGACCACTTTTGGAGGGGAACACCTCCCAAGTAATTAACTGGCATTGATTAATATGGGGTCATCATTCCTTGGTGTCTTTTTTTGGAGGGTTGTAAAAACCTGCAACTGTTGGCTCCCAAGGCTTCGAACCACTTTGGGGACATTTGATTCCTCCCTGCAACTGGGGGGGGCATCATCAAGATCGACAGTTTTTCTCATTGAGTCCTTTACCCTCAACAAGACCTTTCTCACAAAAGGGGTTTCATGTCAGTGGGAGGGACAGTGCCTTGGACGGCGGCTGCCTTGCAAACCGGGTATATACCGGCTTACAAGCCAATTTGTGTACGTACATGAGCCCTCCCATACCACCACCAACCCCATTATATATATATATAGATATCCTTTTTTCAGCAAAGCCTGTTCAAGCAGACCGTTTTGTTTTCCAAAGCCACTTTCAAGCTTTGTCAGCTTCCATTGTTAAGGGTCACCGAAAATGGTGTTGGAACCAAAGGAGGCGGCCCCTAGTAGTGTTGAAACAAGGCCCTCTAGGGTTTTCACCTCCCCCCCCCAGGGGAACATCGCATACTAAGGTTACTACACCTTTCACATAGTGGTTGTATCCCCTTCCATTTTGCCTTGTGTGGTGGGTTGGGGGGTTGGGGTCAGACCCCCCCGCCTCTCGCAACCCGGCGACGGAGGCTGGGCCTTCCTCACAGGATTTCTCCCTGGCGGAGCTGAAGGTGGGGGTTGCGGAGCGTTTGATGGGTTTCCAGGGTCACAAATCGTCATCCCAGAAACCTGTCATAGTGGGTCACCCTTCCATCCATTTTCGTTTTGGTTTTGGTGGCAAGCCCTTGGTTACCTATACAGGTAAATGGATCCACTCGGCTACTTGGACCCAAATGGGGGCTCAACGCCGTGCCAGTTTTGGGGTGAACCCAAGAGGGATATGCCCAGATGTCCCCAACAACCCCCGCAACACGTAACAGAATAGCCCAGACTCCAGAACCCTAACCCCCTCAGTCAGAACCTTGTCGAAGGTTCTAAGAGGCTATCATTCTCGAACAGGGGCCCTTAGGGGAGCAGTTTTTGTTTGGTGTCCCTTCAAACACAATCCCAATGCCCCAATGCTCGGACACAGCAGGAGTGGTTTCCCTATGCCCCGTGTCCACAATGGGTCCTCGACAAAGATTTGTTCCACTGTTTTCAGAGAGTTCCACCCTGTAAATCCGTTTTTGTTTGGCAAGTTCCCCACGACAAACTGTTCCTGGCCCCAAAAAGGGTTTTCTGTCCAGGTCACTGGTTACAACCGGGTTTTGAGGGTACCCTGGTTGAGGTTATTTTAGAGGAAGAACCCCCAGGGTTCCCCGAATCAACGACAAACCTATGCAGATCCCGCCTTATGCGGGTCATAGTCCAGGTATGTCCAGGTTTCGTTGATGGGAATCTGGATCCCCTTTAGGGTTGATGACCATCCACACAAAACCAAGTACAAGGGTGCTTTGATTATTTGTTGGGTAGAAGTCGAGTCGCCGGGGGTGTATTTTCTACTGTGCCCTCAGTGAAAAACGGGACACATAACGGTATATACCATGTATACTGGTATATCCTGGCTGCGTATCCCGTGGTTCTGGCCGCTTCTGCATTTGCGAGGTGAGCGCAGAGCACGGGGAGAACCGGAGCTACACGGTCCAGGCCGGGAGAGCTGGCGGAAATTGCGGATCGATTCGCACAAGTGGATGGTTTGTTCCGGGGAGTTCATCCATCATGACTGAGTATGGATCCACATTTCGGGGGGGGTCGGAATCCCTCACTTGCAGCCTGTGGGTCCCCGTGGTTCAGGGTCCCGGGATACCTTTTGGCCAGTTGACATTGCGCAGTCCCAACAGGAATCCACATGTTGTTGTGTTTTTTTCTCCCAAAAGGTTTCAACAGGGGATGGGTGATTGTGGTCGACTTGTTTTTTGCAGACCTCCTATTTGGCACCCAGTGGTGCAAGTGGGGAAGAAGCAGCGAGAAAGCCTAGACTGCCAGCGGGACGTTTCCCATTTGCAACTATGTTGCAAGGTCTTAGATTTAAAGGCAACTATCCAAACAACGGGGATCCTTTCTTCTCACGGAAATCCACTGGAGCGCCGAGCACACTTACGTTTGCAAGGCATGTGTCTGCAAATCACAAAGGATTCGGCCCAAGATTTGGGCAAAGGTGAAGTGCGCCCCTTGCCATGGCGCAAGCGGCGCAAGAGCTTGTGAACGCTGTTCTGCGGCAAGCGGTCAAAAACCACACTGCCGAGGTCGTGCAAGACCTGATTGAAAAGCACGGGTGTAACCCGAATCAGACGACCTCCGTGGGCGGCACGCTGCTCCATGAGGTGGCTTTGCATGGGAACCAAGCGCAGGCGTTGCGCATCGCTAAGCTCTTGGTCAGCCACGGCGTGCAGGCGACGCAAGAGGACAAGAGCCGCCGCACAGCCATGTTTCCAGCAGCAAAGGCTGGGAACATTCAGCTCTGCGAATTCCTGCTAGGGCAGGGTTGTAGTGTAGATCACAAGGATCTAGGACATCAATCCCCTCTTTTTTACTCCTCGCGCCACGGGCACGTGGACTTGTCACAGCTGTTGCTCACCCGGGGCGCAGATTTGAACGCCGCCGACAGCAATGGCTACACGCCTGTCTTCTGGGCTGCTCATGATGACAGGGTCAACATGATGAAATTCCTGGTGGAGAAGGGCGCAAACCCCAAGATTCTGGCCAAGAATGGCAAGAGCCTACTGTTCTCAGCGACTGGCGGGGCAGCTGCCTATGCTTTGGAGTTGGGATGCGACCCACAGCAGCAGGACCAACTTGGTCAGACGCCAATCTTTCGGGCTGTCAAGGAGGATGATCCGCAGAAGGTCAAGCTGCTCGTAAACAATGGTGCGGATGTGGATGCGCAGGACAAGATTGGCCAGACAAGCCTTTTTTACGCGGCCAACCTCGGCCTCAAGGAGATGGTGACGCTGTTGTGCTCGCATTTGAAGGCCAGCACGCTGCACCGAGATATGAAGGGCTTCTCTGCCAAGGAATATGCCAAGCAGCACAGCAAGGCAACCAACCTCGCAGCATGCACCAAGATCCTGCAGGCCCATGAAACCAAGCAACGCCTTGCAGCTCAAAAGGAGCTGAGGCGCATTGCCAGGGAGCGCGCTCGGAAGGCGGCGGAGGAAAGGGGGGGGCCCAGCCCGCCGCCGGCTTCCTCCAGCCGAAAGCGGCCACGCGAGGAGGAGCAGGACGTGGCGCGCACAAAGTACTACCTGGCGTTCTTCGAGGAGGGGCAGGAGATCCCCTGGAACTCGCACAAGTACACAGAGAACTTCAGACAGCTTTCGCTCAGATGTCCTTGGGTGGAGCCAGGGCCACAGCGATGAGTCGCAATGAGAGAACCAGCCAACAGGCCAACAGGGCAGGTGTTGCACAGAAGACACCGTATCTACACATAGTAGATGAACGTGTGCATTACAGCTGAACAAAGCGGGGTGGATCGGGGTGGTGCAGTCAACAAAAGCACCAAAAGGATGGCATCCCAAAGGGACTGAAAAAGGTGGCCTAGTTAGAGGACCCAAATCATTACACAAGTTGTTCTTTTTTCATGGCGTGTGCGTTTTAGCCTGCAAAGCCACTTGTGGATAGCACGTTGGTACTGGGTCACTTGTGTCTTCCCTTTCCAGCACAACTTCAGCTGCACTGTCGCGGGTACCTGAGTTGGGTTTGGTGCCCTTGGACATCTTAGGTTCCAAGCCCTCTTTACAAGAAGATCCCATGCGGACAGAACAGATGCAGTTGGTTTAGCCCAGTATTGATGGGAAGTTTTGTCCATCCCAACTGGTGCATGGGTTTGCCCATGTAACCTGATCTCAGAGTCGCCTAGCGGGAGAGGGCAGCAGCCCAAAGACAAGGGCGCTGGGTAACTGGGCGTCCAGGTGATGCAGCAGAAGGGTGCCGACAAGTTTTATGCAGACGAGCCGGGCACCACGAAACGGGAGGGATGCCTTCGCAACCAGCACCTGTTGTGTTTTTTCTTTTTTGGGTTTGTTTTTTCCCATGTTCAGCAGCTGAGATGCCTCGTTGGCTGCACTTGGGGCTTCGGACCAGAGGGGAAGCAGTTCTTGGGTGCCGAAAATGAGCAGGGACATGGATGACCATGTTTGTTCAACCAAAGGACCGTAAATGAGTGGGTTGGAGGTTTCCAAGAACCAGCCAGCACTGGCGATCACTTCTGCAGGTGTTTTGTTCTTTGAGGTGGTTTGTAAGGGGAATTTAACAGGACCTGCCTGATTGTTGCGTTCAGAGGCACGCCCATGTGTTTTATTCGTTTTTAGGAAGCAACCCTGCTTCCTGCCTGAGCTGGGCCATTCACCTTGAGGCGACGATTCCTAAACTCCCGACTTCCTGGCTGAGCATGTTTTTCGCGGGTGGTAGTGAATCCGAACAGGTTGGGGTTCAGACCCTGGCTGGCATGTTCGGTAATTTACTACTGACCGGGGCTGTGTTATGACCACGGCCCTCTCTTTCTCTGTTTAAGTTTCTCAGCCAGGGCCCTTGGAACGACTGCCATGGTAACTCGCAACAGTCGACCCATCCAAATTTCCCAGAATGGCCGGGCCAGTTTTCCCAAGCAGAAAACTGTTCCCAAGCAGAAAACTGGTTTGTCATGGGCTATGGGAGAAGCAGCCCTTGGAAATCCCGAGCGAGCTCGTGGCCATCCGGAATGTGTGCCAACCTGATCCGATTTGGCTTCTAAGAGCAGCCCAAAGGCTTCAAGCGTGTTTAGACATGGGCTTCCGTGGTTTAAACGAGGGATTGGCCCGCCGGACCTGTTCCGCAATGGAAGCGCTCAACCAGTGAGTCTTTGACAGAAGGCTCTTCCCCATTTCTTTGTCGAAAGGCTCCCCAGAAACGGCTGTGATGGTGTGGGCTGGCGAAGGTCGAACTCTCGGAGGAATTCAAAATCGTCCCCGATGAAACTGCTGTGCAATGATGACATGCATAAATCGGGAAGTGTACCAAGTTGTTTAGGTTAAAGCAGCCATCATGTTTTCTTCGGGATATGGTTTGGGCCCCGCTATTTGTTTTTGTTTGGGGGCGGGGTCTGTGGATCGTCAGCGCAGGCTTGGCTTCCTTAATTAGTCCACTGTTGGTTTTTGGAGGATAAGGACAACCCAAAAGTCCCCCTAAAGGTCCAAGTACCTCCTAAGGATGCCTTTCAACCCCTCTAATCAGTGGGTACAATGGGACACGTTGGGTCCAATGTCCTTCAGCAAAGTTCGTTTTGTCCCGGGCTGCCATCCCCTGTCGCCGTTAGGTCCCGAGGTAGATGCTCTTGCTGCTGCCGAGTAGTGCGGCTTCAACCCCAGACAACGCTTCGGGAGCGGCGACTTACAAAGCGAGTCCAAAGGAACTTCTGGTTATGGAAACCATCCAAGAACCACATATGTTCTATTTAGAGCACTTCTCTTTACGGCAGAGACCCAAGCAGGACATGGTGATGACGTGTGCACGAAGTATTTGCGAGCTCACCGATTCAAGGCGGCAACATTGGCAAAACGATGAAGGCCGCGCAGGGCTTTTCAGTTTAACTGTGTGAACTTGGTACTGTAACTGGTGTTGATTCGGATGAATCTGGAGGAGCCCATAAGTCAGAAGAGGTGCTCCCAAAACAGACATGTTCCTTTCTAGAAGGGCAGCCGCCCTTAGTACGGTCCTCCTGATTAAGATTAGTACTGAACGGGTGCGAATCCCAAACCGGGTCTTGGCTCTGGCCTTTCTCAACGAGGCTTGCGGTATTAATGTGGCTTCTGTTATGACCCCATGCGCAACAGTACCCCTGTTTGGAAAGACCAATTTAGTGACTGTGGGTCTAAGCTGCCATCAGCCACTGATGAGGGCAGGGTTTCAACCAACCGTGCTTTTTTGGGGTATCTTCTCTGAGAGAGGGTTCTTGAATGGGCAGCCCGACCATTTTTTTCACATGTTTAAAGGAGAGCATTTAGCCCCCTTTGCCAGTGTGTGCAGTTTGCAATTTGTGTGTATGTTTGGTTTTCAGGGTACCCTGATTGGTATGCAGTGTTAAAAGGGAACTAGCAGGAAAGCAACCACTTTTGCGGGGGTTCTCCTATGGTGAGACAACCCCTCGATTTGTTTCACCCATGATTTCCGAGCAACCACTGAATTGCATGGGATGCATGGTTTTCTCAACCACTTTCTGATCAGATGGATGAAAAGACTTGAGGAAGCTAGAATTATCCACCGTTTCTGAGAGGGGGCCATGCCCAAATCACACTCGTTGCCGACATTCTGCTTCACACCATCAAGTTCTTTCCATTTAGTTAAGGCCACGTTTCCGTTCTTTCATATCAGGCCTGGTGCTTGCGTGAACCCACTCAAATTCAAGGAGGTTCAAGCCGTGGTGACCCAAGCAGAGGGTATGGCTTAGATGCGCCTGTGGACGCAGCCCTGGAAGGGAACAAAAAGAGTACAGACACAGCACCAAACAGAGGGGATCTGGATTGGAACAGGTGGAATGCATCCATTTGGGTTGAACCGGGTCAACAAGGGATTGAACATGGGTTGGACTCAGTTTTCTAGAGCATGACCCGGGTCGAAAAGGCCATCTCACCTTTTGTCCCAGGTGTTTCTTGCTCTTCCTCTTGCTGATTCTTTTTGCGAGCGCCCCAGAGAGACTTTGACCAGCCCATGTGCCTCAGCGTGGAGGAATTAATGCAGAAGGTTCAATCGCCGGTGCCCACCCTGAAACCCGCCCTCATCCGAAACCCACCCTGGGCTGTTCTCCCAAAGGGTTTTGTTTATTGAAACCAACAAGATTGATCAACATGGGCTTCCGGCTTCCGGCAACGACTGCACACTCTGAGCCCTGCATAGTCTGGTTTCCACTGCTTGGCATCTTAGAGGCATGACGCGGGAAATGCTAAGGGAATCCGTCAATTGATTGTTGTCTCACTCCGTAAGCTCCTGTGACCCCAACTTGCAGCACCCGCTACTCCATGCGGCTATGAGGTTGAAATAACCTCCCAAATGGGTTCCCCACGGAAATGATGTCCACCAAAGATCCCCAATGAAAAAAGTCATACCCATGCAATTAAAGTGGCTGACTTGCTGTTGGTGGTACCAAAGACCAAAGTGGCCTATCCTGTAGAGCACACACACTGAGTTGATTGGCCAAAATCCGCCTTGACTCATGTTGGTTGAAAGCCGGAGGGCTTGTGGGGTGGGTTAGGGGGGGATGGAACTTATCACATAAAATATGTAGAACAACTGAGATTTGGAGACAAAGCCTGCCATGCCAGCATTCAACTGAATACCATTGGCAGTTCATTGCTGGTTTGGGGAGGCGACGCAGGGGGGACAACCCACCTCTCCCGCACAACAACAGCAGATCCACTTGGTGTTCTCACGTCGATTTGGGAAATCAAGTAATAGAGCAACATGGGTCGACCAATGCATGTAGGCCCTTTAGCCCCCCCCCGCCCGCCTCAAAAGTTGCATACTCTTGCCCAAGTTATGTGCATTTCTTGCGCTTTTGGATTTGCTTTTTTTCCCCTACCAGCAACATGTTCACGCAGAGCAGGTCGGATCAGTCTTGGCAAGTCAAATGGTAAGTTCCCAGGGCTGATTCCCATTTCTAAGAAGGATGCCAGCGAGGCATGGGAAAGTTGCTCGAAAGCTTCCTGTTTCTCATTCACCGTTTCTTGAGGCGGAAAAGAGCCTTAACTGAATTGAACCCAGATCGATCTCGGCTTGGATTTTGCTCCCAGGTGGCTCCGGCCGGGTCCCCGGCGGCTTGTCGGTCTCGGTTTTGGACACCGAAGCTACCGGGACCCAGGAGTCAACGATGCTTCAGCAAGCTGGGAGGGGTGAAACGAGCTATGGTGCAAGTCCTTTACTTGGAATCTCTTATGTCAGGTTTTCGAGTTATGTCAGAATGATTTATATTGACAATTGCTATCCTTTGTATTATAGTGATTGTACATCCCATTTCACTACTGGGGGTCAACGGTTTGGGGGTAGTGAAAGCTTCTGGCCAGTGAGCTGAGAAGCTCAGCTTGGCAGTGCAGACCCAAGTAGCTTCATTTTTTCGCCTAGCTACCAGCAAGTTGCCACCCTTTGCAGGGGTCAAAGTTTGGCCAAGCTAGATGGGCCTGGAGTTAGTTATATATATGGGTAACGCTTGTTGCACGGCAATGCACGCGGTCAAATGGGGCTTGTCGATTCAGGCGGCCGAGCACAGAGTAGCATGTTCATGCTCAGAGGCAGTGCAGAGCGCTAGACATCAGTGAAGCATTTGCCGCAGCAGCAACTCACTGCATGTGACGTTGCCAGACGACGCAGGGGTGCTCTTGTGCCGCGACGAGAGCCCCAATTTCGAGACACCCTCCATCTTCATTTCAGGTGTGAAACTTTCGGTCCTACTCAGTACAAAGACCCTAGCATGGGTGATGCCCTGAACATGGCAATCAGCAGGAAACTCCTTAGTGTACGTACCATAGCTTGTGGTCCATACGTTTTACTTGGGGTTCTTATTTCAGGTTTGAAAATCACAGTGACTTCCCCAGACATTTGGAGCCAGCAGCCTAGTAGCGGCAACCTATAGACGCATCTGGGTCTTTAGCACACCTACATGGCTTTCCACTCCGCGGTGCTGAAATTTGGAAGGTTTGAGACTTCGCAAGTGTTTGCTTGCTCTGAGCTGTTTAAGAAGATCGTTCAAGGGGTAATCTCACAATGCAGACATGTTGGAGGGATCAAATCAGGAAGTAAGATGTTCGTCGTGGAGCACAGGCTCCCTTTCCAACTGGCCCGTGTGCACGTATCGGTGTCTACCTCGTCTTGAGCGTGCTCCTGTAATACTGATTCCTCGCTTTCTGATCATTGAACAGCACCTATGCATGCTCCTTTTTTTTCCTCGAAAGCAGGTTCTTCTGCTCTTCTACATACTCGAGAGCTTTACGTTTTTCTTTTTAGAGTCTTTGGTTTTGGGTCTCTAACTTTTGTTATGGCGACCACAAGTGTAAGATCAATAGAACTTGTAGACTGTGACTAAAATCAACTCGTCATGACTTGGAGCAAAAAGTCAACAATTGCTTGGCCTCCCACGTTAATCATCTGGTCAAATCTTGGCGATTACCAGGGTGGTTTGCGACGTCACCCATGATAAAGGTGTCTTTGATCAATTTGTCCAGAAACATGCTTTGAATGCTAACCATGTGTGGGTTGCACAAGTGACTTCTCCGTGGGACAATTTTTATGTTGGCTCAGGGGCATTGACACAGTTCTTCCAGATCCGATAGCCAGGGCAAGCCATGTAACACCTCCGATTCTTTCTTTCAGGGAGGATCCAGGGTGGAGGTACAATGGAAACCCCTTTGGGATATCCCATCGTGGCGCCCCAGTTTGGGGTTACCCGAGTTTAAGAACGTACGTCAGGGTGCCTGGAATGGTGCCCGACGCGACGCGAACACGGTCAGGGAGCCGCGGCGGCGGGTTTGTACTTCAAGCCTGGGAAGGCGGGGCATAAGGAAACGCGGAGGAAACGGCGTGGCGCGGGGATTGGCGACCAAGGGGGATGTGTGCGGTTTCCATGGATGAGTATCCAGTTGCTTGGATCCTTGTTCCTTTCTTGTTGGTGTTTTGTTGTTGTGGAGGGTTGGGGGGGGTTTGGGGGTGTTCCGTTTTTTGTGTGGTGGGGGGATGATGGGTTATGTTGGGGAGGAGGGGGGTTTGGGGGGGGGGGGGGGGGGTTATGGAGGAGGCAAGTTGAATCCAGCCTCCTTCCCTTAGATCTCGTGGGTCTCACCCCAAAAAGGGTCCCTTTTCTATCAAGGTCACTGGGCACTGGGTACTACAAGTGCCGAAATGATTTTAGCGGGGTTGTGGTGTACTTGAAACAGCACACTCACTCACACTCACACGCTCCGCAGGGCAGCCGTCCACGTCCAAAATGCCTTAGTGTACAACCTCAGGAAACGACACTAAAGCAGCACAAACTGTGTAGGTGGCCGCTGGGAGAAGCAGGAGCCTGCATCACGAACATCGCCGCACTCCATGAACAAATCACGCGCATAGTGGAGTTGCACGAACGGGCAACCAAAAGCAAATAGCGAGCATTGCTCAGCGCTGTTGCCAGGTAAACCCCGCACACACTGCCTATCGCTGGTCTCTCAGTTGTTGAAACAGCACAAGTCATGATCATAGCAACAAGCTTCACACAACTGCTCGCTCCACTTGTGTGAGGCACACAAAGCATAATTGTTGGGGATGACTAAACTAGACCCAACTGAAGGTGTGCTTGGTGTGTGTGTGTGCGCATGTGTTTGTGTACCGGGGGCCTTGTTCAGTCGGCTTGGTAAGCTAGTAACCCAAAAGAAAAACGCAATTGCAAAACGTGGACACATTCCCAAATAGTACCTGGAGTTCCCGTGACAGCGTTTAGATACCAAGAGAAGCCACAATGAAGCCTGCGTGAACGAGACGCTGGCTGTTTCACCGGAAAAAGGCAAGTCAACGGGTGGATGGAAAGCCCACGCCGATTCAATTTGTCCTTTGCACTAAGCATGGAGAGCCCACCTGAGAGTGAAACGATCTCGCCCATGATGAAGGGCCTTTTCATGGAGATTCCTAGTTCAGGCTTGTGAAATGTGACGAGGAGTACCCTCACCAACGGCATGTAGTTCCTTACATCCCTTGCTGGTGTTCACCAAAGGGTCCACGCTGAACATGGCCCATATTCCCGCAAAAACCCGCACGCCCATTGCGCATTTGGAAATCGGAAACAAGTAATCTTGCTGGGGCCCTTTGGCAACTTGTACGGATCCTTGCGCGCGAGGTGTTTAAGCTGATGGACAAGGTGCCGGAAAAACCGTACCTGAAGCAGACGCTGGACTTGGTTCAGGCCAGGGCTGTCGAGACCTCAAGTAAAGCCTTGACTTTGGGCTTTAGGGGCCAACACCGCGGCACCCTGTTTTCAGTAGTTATTCCGCGGGTCAGAAGCCAAGTTGTTCAGTAGTCAACCCAAGGGTTAAGGAGAACTGGTGACGTTTGCCGCCTTTCTTGGGCTTAATGCAAAGCTCACGCTGGATTTTCGCGAGTAAACAAACTTGTGTCCAGCTTACGCATATTTGAGGTTGAGTCATAATATGTTTCCTTCGAGAAGGGGACCGCCCTTCAATCTGGCCGCAGTTTTCTATTTGCTTGGTTTAGTCCAAACGCAAAATGTCCTATTGATGAATCGCACGTCAGATGTTTTGAATGGTACTACGGTATAACGTTGTTGCTCCTGTCCGACAGAGGGGATTGTGCCATCTACTGCCACACTGGAGTATGTTTGTTGCTGACTGCAAAACTCACGGATTGTTTACTTTTGATTTGAAGATTTTGAGGCGGTGCATCAACTTGCGCGCTGGTTTGCAAGGACACATTGCAAGCGCCCACACGCCCCTGCCCGGAGTAGTGCCAACTTCATCCAGAATCATACCCCTCCCCCAAATAATTACACCGCACCGCCTCCTAAGGACACCCTTTTGAGAAAGATAAGCATCGCCCAACAAGGGGTTTGGTATGTTTAGTGCTGTGTATGTGTGTGTTCTCAGGGGGTCTATGTGTGAAGTCCTTCCAGGATCATCCTCATCTTTCCTTCTACGTGCTGCGCCTGTCTCAGAGATCGAACTGAGGCAGCTCATGTTCGCGCTGGTCCGCTTTGGTCGTTTTAGAGGGTAACTCCCCCCCAGAACTGTTTGGTTCCCATGTTGCCAAGTTGCCACGTTGCATTGTCATGATCATGCTCGACATGTTCTGTGCCAGACAAGCCAGTTGGCTCGCTATGCTGGGGCATGCTGGGGCCAACAACTACTCAGTAATTGCCTGTTGCCGCTTTGGAGATAATAAGGAGACCCCCAAAGTGTAGGTTCCCTTTATTTTCTTGTAAAGGTGGTCAAACGGCAAACCCTGAACACTGGTGTAAGCGTTACTTGGTTTGCAGTTTGGGGATAATGACACGTGTCCCACCGCGTGTCAAGTGCCAAGTAGCAAATGAGCAATGTATTTGAGTGGTTACCTGCTGAGTGTGTGTTATTTCACAGCGAAACGCACCGTGTGTGTTTGTTCCCCCGCTGCGTACTGTGGGTTTCCTTGTCAGTTCTCAGCAGGGAAGGAGGGAATCACCCTATGAACCATGCCCTTGCATGTTATTTTCCTTTCCCCGGCACTGAGAAGCAGCAAGTGTCTTCTCGTCTCGCGGAACGTGTTTACCAGGAGCTTCTTGACCGTGCTCCTCCAAGCCCCCAAGCATTCCCCTGTTTCGCAAGTAAACCAACCATAGGTAAACTACGGGTTGTTTTGTTCCGGTGATGTGGCAGGGGCATCCAGCATCTGGTTGGTTGCAACACATGCGATCAGGCAGCTTTGGTTTCCGTGAAAAGCAGACACTGTTCCAAATGGTCTCCAAACAAACTTCCAAAGCCCACCCACTCTCTCCAGGGTTTTGAACTAGAGTATGAACTTCCGGAAGGAGTATGCGCATTGGACATATCGAATTCCATGCACATTGTTTTCCTCGGTTATTTAGTGGTGCTCTGTTTCTCAGAGGTCAGCCCTGTCTCAGAGACAACAACCGTCATGATGCGTTTGGTAGAGCAACTCAGCCACTGCTGATTGGGTCCTCTCAACGTTTTGCTTTTGCCCGACCAACTGGAGGCAAGCAGCTTTGAAACTACCTTTTTGGGAGCATTTGTTGTTGAGCAACATCCGCCCGAAAACTGATTCATGGGAGACGAGGGATCCTTCCAAGACAGTTCCATGGGGGAACAAAGGACATATTTGAAGGAAGGTGGGCTCTCAACCCCTCACAATCCGGAAGTGACATCCTGAAGCTTATCATCCAAATGATGGTTTAGAGCGATTTCCTCACTCGCAAAGTAATTTTCAAGAACCCCTCAAATGTGCACTTGGGACCCAGAAGAACAACCCTCGACCACGATCAGCCTTTGGCATTCCTTAGAAATTGACACCAAAAGGAGGTGGTTCAAACATGTTCCATTGGGGGGTTGCCCAACCCAACGGTGGATGCTCCAAATATTGCAAGTGACCTCCTAATTGACCGTCACTAAGCGGTTCATATGTTTCCCATGGTGATTTATATGCACTTGCAGTATTTGCAAGGCCGTTTTCGGGCATCCCATTTACCATGGTTTGCTTTATTTGTCTTTTGCGTGTGGCGCAGTATTTTTTGCGGGGGCGGCACCGGTCCGAGGCTGGCGGTGAGCCTTTTGTCGTTCTTCGGGCTGTGCGTGACCTGCTGCTGCCGCTCCAGCGGCCCTCGCCTCAGAAAAGTGGTCGCTTCGACCTGCCTGTGGCTGGGCTCATGAGGGTGCCAACTTTTGGGGGCGGGGGGGGTTCGGGGGAACCGATGGAGCCGCCAGTTTTAAGAAACAACCACTAAACCCTTGGTGTGACTTGTCACACCGTGGAGAGAGCCTTTTCTTTGGGTTGTCAATGCAAGGTGGTGTTTCTTGGAACCCTCCGGTGCGATGGCTTGCTGACAAACAAGGGCATAACCAATTCGCTCACCTCAAGCGTTCGGGTTCAAATCACCCAGCTTCCGCCCCAGCACAAGGAGCGCAGGTGACCCGCCACAAGAAGCTTCACTTTAAATCGACAAGCTACGGGTACACCTGGGTGTGAAGGGAAAGGGCCATGCACATGAAGAGGAGCCCGTTGATGTCCAAGTGTCCCGGTTGGCAGGTGCCCTGCACAGAGGGACCCGCAAGAAACACAAGGCTCAACAAAGGGAACTCCATTCGCCACCAATGGGCCCCATTTAGTCCGCTACTAGCCTTTGGGATTATCGGGGGTGTCTCTTGGCGGCCTTGAAAAGTGTTTGCTGAGGCTCGCAGCGGCCGCTGGTCTACGAGTCCATTGGAGAGCCGGGACCTAAGTGGGAGGGTTAGATGGAGTCGAAAGGAGTCTATAGGTTTCATGAGTGGCGTTTCAAGCTATTTAGTTATTTGGAGGCTAAATATAATTGCATGTCAACATAGGGTGATCCCAATATGGTATGTGTCCTCTGACGTTTCTTTGTGGCCAGGGCGCCCACAAAGAAACACGCAGCCGACATTTAGGTACGGGATTCATGTCCACCGACCATCTTTGAGGTGGCGTTAAAACTCATGCCTCCGCAGCACCGCCCACCGCCCACGAAACCGTGGCTTTCGCTGAGTTTAGGGCATGGCCCTGCGGTTGGTTGCATCCGAAAAAGGCGAAATGGCACTCCTTGGTTGGATTGTGTAGGCGGGGATTTGCCTGGGTTTGGGATTTTCTGTGGGTTTCCTAGGTTCGGATTTGTTGGAATCTCTGTCAGGTTTACACGAGTTCCCCGGTTTCGTGCCTTCTAGTGACTGCTACCTCCGAGGCGAGTCTGGTGCTGCGCAGCCAGAACCACCTCACGAATGGCGGGTTCCCGGGACGAAGCCAGGACAGGCCAAAATTCTACCCCAGCTGTTTAGTGGCACCCTCTCATGCGCGGCTTGTTTGCTTGGCTCCTGGCTAAACATGGACAACCCCCAAAAGGGTTCCATGTTTCCACCGATCTGACTGAATAGATGGGCTACTGTAGCTGAGCCACAGTCAAAACCTGGGTACGTGAAGGTTACTGAGGGAATAGTCCAGGTTTCGATTGTGACTCTACTGTCAAAATTGTCGCTTCATGTTTGTTGCGGATTCTACAGGCACAATACATGAGTTGTGAGTTGTCTACCATCTGAAGTAAAGAGACAAGATGGTTGATGATCTTGTTTAGCTATTTTAGTGTTGCAAAATGTGTTTTGTTCTTGTGGGGTTCTGGTATATATAGGAGCTGTCATAAAGACTCGACAGGAATTGCCATTGTTTAAGTTGGACATATATTTGTTATACTGCTTTCACAATTCTTGGCGACGCAGCTCGCAAGTTCGCAGTACAGGGGCCCAATTAGCTGATTCGGCCCATGATGGCGGGGTCTTGTTGGGCTATCCCCCAGTTACTTAGTTGCGATATGTTGCGAGAGTGCTGTGTGTGCATATCACAACATGATTGGCTTAGTTTGGCTTCGGGGGTTCAAGCATCGTTTACCCTTGGTCCTAGAACTGCACTTTCCCTTGGGTTGCCGATGGTCTGTATTCAGTCAAATCTTTGAGGGCCCCGGCGAATTGGGGTCAGACAGTGCCTGCAGGACTGCGTGCTGTGCCTACCAGCCGCTGACGCAATTGGAGACAGGACAGCGGGGCAATGGTTTTCGTGTTCATCTTAATGCGCTCGTAGTGGATGACCTAAATGTTGAAACTGACAATAACGAAAGCCTCCATAGCCTCCAAGTTTACCATAGAGTTCCATTCATGGCTTTTTGGTTTTGAGTGTGCGTGGTTTACTTGCAATACTTGAGTGGTAGCCCTTTGGTTCAAAGCATTGAACTAGGGTGAATCAGGCGGCTTGCAAACTTGGAGCACTTTCAAGTGCTTAGCCTCTCGGTCAGTTTGACAAACCAAGCTGCCAGTTTTGCGTCTCAAACAGATGATCAACCCGCAAAGGAGGAAAATTAGTTTGGCTCGTGTTTTCATTTGAAGGGTCCAATCGTCTGGGTAGCGGTTTGCCCTGCTGATCGGGCCTTCGGAGCAACCCTGAATCCCTCGACAAACATTGCGAGACTTAGCCTACCAGGTTAAGCTTTGGCATTTTTATGTTCCTTCATGTCGCCTTTCCCACTCAAAGTATTTCTTGCAGGGGGAGCCCAGCAAAAACACACACTTAGGGAGGTTCGAAGACATGCTCCTTGGTGGCTGACCCTGATTATCACCCATTTGGAGGAGTTATGACCGGGGGGTAAATGGGTTCTGACCAGGCTTCTCGCTTACTCAGCAGCTGACTGCCTCCGCATTGCGGCACGTGGCTCACACTCTACGACGAGCTTTGAAGGTATACTTGGGATCGCTTGGTTCATGGACACCAGCTGTAGGTTTTGTATAGGAAGCTAGCCAAATGCCAACAAACCACCAATGCTTTGGCCTAGGTTCGTGCAACATTCCGTGGTTGCGCAGGTTGGCTTTGGGATTGTTTGCTCTCAAGACACAGCAGTCGCCAGGACGCCCAATCACACAGACAGATACTTTTGGAATCACTGGGTGTGCTGCCTTTTGTTCAAGCTACATTTGTTTGTGGCTTCAATGGAAATCAAAACGTTACTAAACCGATTTGGCTTGGTCCTCTAATATAACAGTAACATTGCAACACTTGCAGATCTCATGGCCTCGGTTCGCGCTCGCTTGCGTCAGGAGCTGGCGAGCCCTTAGTGCCGCGGGCCGTGGGTCGGAACGTGCCTTGTATGCCAGTCCGATGGGGAGGGGAGCCGAGACGTGCGCGTTTGGTTCAAGATTTGGAGGGCCTGACTTGTTCAAAGCCAAACTGCGAACCTTTGCTTTCCTTCCAAAACTCTGCTTGGAACAACTTGCAAAGGTTGTGAGGTATCCATAAGTTCTCAACGGCACTTGGGCTGCATTTTGGAGCCACCTCGCTAAGCTTCCACTGACCCCAAACCATGGCACGGGGAAAACGAGGTACTGAGGTACTGTATATGTTTTTTTGTTTTTTTCTTTTTCGTGGCTATATTGTGATTGTATATCCCGTCAATCCATGTGGGCAGTAGTTTGGGGGTAGTAGAACGCATCTTAGCACGATGGATGTTTCTGGAGTCATCGTCCTTCAATCTGAAGTCCACCAGTCCAAAGGCCTCATTTCTGAACAGGAGGCGCAGAGCCTGTTTTCCCCTTTCTCCTTCGGATCTGAGCCCGAACGAAAGGTTGAAAACCCTCTTGTTTGGGGAGTCTTCGTGAGGATTCAACAAGCTGGCGGCCTCCTGAATTAATTCTTGATGCTAGAGGGGTATGGCCATCAGCCCTGGGAATAAAGACCAGCCACCACCCTCCAAGGGCTGATGTTTCCATTCCCCCAAGTGCCTAAAAAGCAGCCCTTTCTGGGTTTGAACATGAGAACAGAAGCTCTTGGCATGTGTACTCCCAAGGGTACCATCGCAGTTTGGTTCGATTGCTTGTTTACCCAGGAAAGGCAAGCAGGGTGTCAAGCATGGTGCGGTCCCTTTAAGTTTGACTAACAACACGATTCGGTCAAAAGAGAAACTTCTTTGATCAGCCCGGTTTCCGTGGCGTCAAGCGTTTCTGGCACCAGCCACTTGCAAAACAACCGGCGAGCCCAGGCTTAGATGAGAGGGCGCGGCTCCACTTGCTGCCTCAGCTTCACTCCAAAGGGGCACGTTTCGCCAAAAGAGCGAGGGGATTGGGTGTACAACCAACAGAAAGTTTACATGGTGTTCTTGTTGTTTGTTTATTCAACAAGTCAAACCATGTGTAGCGTGCGTCTTCTTGGTGCCAACCAGGGCCAGGCACGTTGCAGCAAGTCTTTAGAGTGACAATATTTGGAGTCTAGAATGTATATCAGTAGATCTAAGTTACTGTTTCTTCAGAGGATTGAACCCCTTTTGGATAGTATGAAGGGTTTTGGAGATGTTCTCCTCCTTGCCTTTAAATGGTGGTATGCCCTGACTAGCTCTTCATTAGTCCAAAGACATCTAGACGTGATAGTATTCTTGGGGCACATGACAAAAACGGTGACCCGAAAATGGTGGCTCTCCCTTTGGTTTGCCTTTGAACCAACCATATCAGGAATCCACAAACGCACAAAACTTCAAGGCCTTTCATAAAGGTCGCAAGTGGCTTCGGCTGCGGAGAAAATTCCGCGGGCGGTATTTTCCGCAGCCTCGGGGCTGCGCCGATGGTTGCAGCGAAAATGCATGGCTCTTTTTAGAGCCGTCTGCCAGTCTCACTCGCTCAGCACAAGGGGCTGGCGGTTTAGACAGAGAGAGGGATCCTTGTGTGTCCTTTTCGCCTTTATGTGTTAAGATATCTTAGTCTTTCTTTAGCTTATCTCAACGTTCATGTTGAACGTCTCTGGATACACGAGGACCCCTGAAGCAACTTCCGGCGCTCTTCAATGCATGGCGCCCGCGAGAACTCTTTTCAACTCGTTGATTTTGACGGTTGTTCGGGATTTAATTCGAGCTTGCGGCCCCCGATGTCGCGCGCTTCAGTGATCGCGCGATCGGTTCTGCAAGTTGGGGCGGAGTGTGAAGAGAAGGATCTCACTTCCAAGATTCCCAAGTGCGCGGCCTTTTTGCTTTTGGGTCAGCCATGTTAGTAGTAAACAAACAAAGTCAAATCCTCACAATCCACCGTCACAGGTTGGGTTGCACCACTCACTCTGATGCCAAGTGTTTTGACTTTCTGCTTTTCGAGAACATGATATTGTCGGTAGACAAACAGGTTGGACTTGGTTGGACCAATCCATTCAGGAAGCGAGCGAATCTGCACTCAAGGGTTCTCAATACAATCAAATTCAAGGTCCGCGCAAAATCCAAGCTCACTGCTCGGGCTAAATCGAGCAATAGAGGTCTTTAGGGGATTCATTGCTGTCCTGTTTGTGAGTAAGTGTGTAAGTCTTGCAGATGGAATCTGGGCAAATGCCAAGGTGACCTGACCAGGTTTTGGGGATGCGACGGACTTCGAGCCCTATTTTGACCCTTATATAATATGGAACCCTATTGAGCAAATGTTCACACTTTGCAAGGCAAATTGGGTATGTGTCCAAACAGGGGGCCCTCGAAAAAAGGGACTTTTCCTTTTGGCTTCCCTTGAGCCAACCCCAAACAAATGCGCCATCAAAAAGGACAAACCGAATTGATTATTCTGCTGAGGCTTAATCAGATCATCAATTCCGGTCAAGCCTAGTCCAATTCGGGAGCTTATTCGCCGGACCTCCCGTGTTGTTTTGGTGTGGGTCTGCGTGCAGTCAAACCTTCCAACAAGTTGCCCCTTTTTGTTAGGTCCTTTGGGCGAATGAGATGGTATACGTACTACACTATGAGCGGGCCGTTCTGTTCACTGCCAAGTGTCGGCAATAATTAAGCAAATGATGCCATGATCATAGAGCAATAGGTTGTCTAGTCTGATTTGTTTGCTGATTCATGGTTGGCTTGAGCTCACGTCAAGCTATGCCAGCTTAGTCAGACCCGTGCCGCCTTCTCGCAGAACGGGCGCTGGCCCAACAGTCACTGCCGCTCCCAAGGAGGCGGCAGCAATATGTAACACAACCGCGGGGAAACGACCAACGCAAAAAGGCGCAAGATGACACGAGCATGGGTCAGTCATGTTGGCATAGGCATCCTGTCTAGGGTCTTAAGGGGTCTTACTATCTCACGCTGTGGGCTATTACCAGGGTCGATATTTGGTACTGTTGCCCAAAGTGAAGACTCGCTGCTGGGCCCTTGTTTTCCGTGGGTGTTAGCATTTGCCCAAATCAAGGACAGGGGCCTCTATGTTTCGCATGCCGCCAAAGGGAAGCGTACAAGTGCACAGAACGTTTCTTGTTATCTTCGTGGTTTAAAGGGGTCTCCCTTTATTATCAAAAGACCCACTCTAAACTTCCCCTCCTCCACGCCCTGACACGGGGTCGGGGGGGGAGGGGGGGGAATTTGGGTCTGAGAGAAGAGAATTGCATGTGTTTGGCTTTTCTTCCAAAAAGAGTGGTGCAGCCAATCAAAGAAACGGCGCCCCGACAGGTTCAACGGATTGTTTATGAGGGCGGAATTAACAAGTCCCTATTTGTCCCATTTCGGGAGAGACCCAGCCCGTATGGGTGGCTGGTATCATGATCCAAGATTTGTTGCGATTCATGAATTTGAACGAGTCGAAGGAATGTATACACGACCCATGTGGGCTTGAGCGTTGTTTAAACCACATGATCTTCAGATTAGTGGCCGGCCCCACTTTTGCCTGTAGTTGCTGGACATGAATCAGCTATGTACAAAAGGATGTCCGCAAAGGGTCCCTGATCAGAATGTATATCTAACATCTGTTACACCCACTTGACTTCGAGGGGTCCCTCATTCGAAAGAGTTTCAAGTGCGGTTCAGCTTCGCGTTCTGAGCACACATCTTACATTCGTGGCAGACAGCTGTTCGGAAGGGCAAAAAGCGCTGTCCAGGGACGCAAGCTCAGACCATGCCTGTTGTCGATCCCGGACCAACCTTCTCGATCAATCAAAGGTCTTTCCTCGCAAAAAGTAAAGGCGGCCCTCTAAACTGGGACTCCCCCCTAGTAAGCAAGCCCGGCTGTATAATTTCCGACATGCGCAGTCTGGTATCACAGCACCGCGCCCGAGTTTGGCTTTCAGGCGTGTAGAGAGCGAGCAATCCACATGCGCAGCAGCACGACCTCACCTCGGCAAATGTTTGAGGGACTTGACCCCCTGTTGAAGGCACCTTTCTTGGGCAACCCTTATTTAGGGTGATTGAATTTTCATCATTCACCTAGACGCCTGAAGCATTGCCAGGCTTGCCGTTTGATTTTGTTGCCTTACTTGTGAGTTGTTGTTCATTGGCGCTTTCCTCCAGCAGCCACTTAGCCCTTGATGTTGCCGACCGTGTTACAGTCTTGTTTCGGAAAGCAACCCGTTCGCTTGCGCTCCACTCGTCCGGCTGAGTCCTTTAGACCTTCCGGACCCGATGGGCCATGCCTGCAGGCCCTTGGGCTTGGCCTTGGGCCTGTTGAATGTGTCTGGAACCTGGGCTGGGGTTCAATCCATGGAAGGGCCCCAAATTAACCAGCACCTCACATGTTTGTCTCATGTAAAGCGAGGAGATCACCCACCAAACTCTCATTTTCCCAGTTGCCGATCAACTCAGGAAGCAGTTTTTGTAGGGCCCTTTCTGAAAGGATGTGGGGTTATTCTAAGCCGCCAAAAAGAGGCAGGGAGCTTTTGAGACAACCCCATGCGGTCGACTGACCAAACCAAGAACACGGGGTTGCCCCCCTTCCTCAACAAACCTATGATTTTTTAACGTTCCAGATCAATTGGCAGGGGAGCAGATGATTTTCTAGGGTCAAACCATGGTCAACTCACCTTGGGAAGGGGTGGTAAACCATCGGCTTTCACTGTTGCGGCTTTGGTCGGGATGCCCTTTTTGGCTAAACACTACCTTTGTAGAGGCCTGTGTAAGGTAAACCACGGTTGGGAGTGAACCACGTTTTGGGGTAAGCCACTTTTTCACATCTTGAACAACTTTTGGGGTTGTACCCTTGTTCCCCAGATCGAGGACGGGTTGGACACTTACCAGCAAGCACTTGAATCCTCAGTCAAAAACCAATCCAATTGACCTGCTCGAGAGAGAGCCGCCTTTTACGAGTCATCAAATTCCGCGCGCATGAATGCTAGCAACAGAGTCCCATCCATCAATGGATTGGTGTGGTAAGATGCCCGTTTGTTTTTGATTAGTAGTGTTGGGTAGACCTCTGTCACACCAGCTTTAGATTTTGACTCTTGGCCCTTAAGGGTTGGGCCAAATGGTCAGACAGTGAAAGAGCTGCGATGGCACATCGCCATTCGCAGAGGCTCTAGCCGATTCCCTCGTCGATGTGGTTCGAGGTTTGACACGATACAGGTGGGGACTGTCACTACGCGCTGTCAGTGACCCTTTTGGAAGACATGGTTGTATAGTGGCCTGGAATTTTCATCTCTTGAAGGAACCTTCCGTCCGAGAACCGAGGTTGGCGAATCATTCTGCGCACCGGCGGTGCACCTCGCGCGTGAAGGTTCCCTTTTTGAGGGATCCTGCACGGTCTGAATCAACTAGGCAGCTTAGGATATACAAATTCTTGAAAAATGGAGCCAAGGAGCTACCAGTTAGAGAAGCAAGGTGATACCGTCGGTTCACATGTAGGGTCATGAACTCACAGCCGCAGTTGGAAGGCTTATATCTTCGTATATTTACCAAACAGACAGAATCGCGGGTGTACGGCGGTTTTACCCTGGTTGCTGCAGATGCAGCAGAATATATTAGTAGCGGTTGGAAGGGCTTACAGCTTCATATAGAGCGAAAAGAGACAGTCAAGCAGAATCCCAGGTGTAGGACAGGTGCTTGAGTTGCAATGTTTGGGGGACACCCAGTGACTCACAGGCCAGCTTTCTTTGGCGGAGCTTTCGGCCCTACTGCCGCGGCTGCAGCTTGGAATGAAGCTGGCGCTGGGGTGTGCCATGTGGAAGAAGAATCACTTGTTTTTGCTATTTTTCTTTTTTTCTGGGGGCCTTCCCTAGTTTGAGACCCTTTTCTGGTTTCTGGGTCGTTTTCTGGGACCCTTCCCTAGTTTGAGACCCTTTTTTGGTTTGAAGTTCGAAGGGAAACCCAGCCAACTGCCTGGACCCTTAAAGTCCCGTGATGGACGGTTCAGGACCGGACCAAAACGGGTGACCCGAGAACGGTTTCTCATTCTTCTTCCAGGATCGCTGGGGAACTGGGAAGACACTGTTGGATGCGTTTTAAGTTTTAATTTCGTCCCTCTGACGGGAAAATCGCTCCCCCCTTGTTTATGCATGTTTGAACTAATTAGCGTCTAAGCAAGATGACCAAGGATTGGCAGTTGAACAATTCTGGTTACACCCCCTCCTTTTGGGCGAGCAAACCCAACCCCGTCAGCACGAGGAAGAAGGCGCCGCAGCGCCGGGACCAAGCGGCGGCGGCCACATGGCTGCAGCTCGCGATGTCAGCCCGGGGCCCTACGGCGGGAAGCTCAAACACCGCGAGTGGCTGAAAGTGGATCCTCTGGTTTGTATTTGTATGAGAAGCAAGGGGAAGTCTAGGGGGGGGGGGGTTGTTATGTTGAGTCAGGGAGAGGGGAGGGTGGTGGTGTGTTGAGTTAGGGGAAGGGGGCAGGTGGGTTGACTTGGAACCACTTTAAAACCAGCACCTCGAAGGATAAGTGAAGCGGAAGCGAGAACACCAAGCAGTGGTGACACTGACCTATTGCAAGAAACAGAAGATCAATTTTTGGTTAGGGCTGCATCAGGTGATCAGGTAACAGGAATCCTCCTTCTACCACTCTTCCTTTGCTTTTGTCCAACAGCTCCAACCATCCATGCTCAGAGCCTTCTTTCGCTTTGGGGGAAATACCCCCCCTTTTTGGATCCTTCCACCAATTTGCAGGGGCATCAACGCTTACTTGGGCCTTTGGAGGAAAGCAAGGAAATGGGGAGGCCACGAACAGAATGCAGAGAAGCAGCCTGCAACTATCCGCAGTTCAGCGGCACCCGGTCAATTGTCCACCCTAAAACGGAAGCCCGAGAAAGGCGTCCAAGTCTTCCTTCAGTGCCCTTCCCTTTTGGATTTCCTCTTCGTTTTGGCCAACCCCCCAAAGTTCACCCCCAAAGAGGGTTCCTTCTTTCTCAAAACGAGCCGCGCGCTCGATCCGAGGACGAAGCAGTGGAGCCCGAGCTTCGGGCGACGCTTCAGCACCCCAGAACCTGGACCGAAGCGACGCGTCGATTCGCATCGCATCGCGGCGTCGTGGCGCACGCGCCTCGCTTCTGTCTGTTTGGTTTACATCAGTGTTTCCAGGCGATTTGGCTCACCTCGTTTTGCTTGTCGTGTTTGTTTCTTTGGGTAATTTGTTTGGTGCGGGTTGCGTGAAGTTGGTCGGTTTCGGAGGAAAATCAATGGGGTGCAGGGCCAATGCGACAAGCAGACGAAGGCAGAAAGCAGCAAAAAACATTAAATGAAACAGCACACAACAGCCATTGACTTTAGACAGACAAAAAGCAACAATCATATGGGTTTGTCCTTAGGAACTGGTTCCTTCTTCCGCCCAAACCCAAACAGCCACCCATAGTCCCAAGCATAAACGGTCCCAAACACCCATGGTCCCAAATATTCCTAAACATCTGGTCCCAAACACCCCTGGTCCCAAACCCAAACAGCTGGTCACGGGTCCCAAACATCGGGTTCCACGCACCCATGATCCCAAACGCCCATGGTCCCAAATGGTGGTCAACACCCTGGTCCCAAACGGTGGTCAGAGCCCCAAACACCCAGGGTCCCAAACACCCATTTTTCCAAACAGCCATGTTCTTAAACAGCTGGTCCCAAACTCCCATGGTCCCAAACACCCATCCTGAGCCCCCCTTCTCAGCGAAAAATGACGGAGATTCCGGAGACTGCTGCTTTTTGAAGTCCCCTAGAAAAGCATGGAGAACTCATCCTCCTGGATTTCATGGCCGTCGCTACTGAGAATGAAGTTATGCTCCTTTAAATAACGCTGTGCTACTGATTTTTAGCAATACCTGACACCCAATCCAAAGTCTGTCTGTTTTGATGGAAGGCGCACGCATGTAGTTCCGTATAGGGCTGAAATGGCACCGTATCACATAGCAACACCTACTGGTAGAGCTTCTGCATCAAAAGCGGGAGATTGCAGCCATAGCCACATTGCGGCAATTGGCAATGTTCACATATATTGAAAGCATCACATGTTTGCACGGCTTCAGATGCAGGGATGGGCCCGATGGCGTTGGTGGTGGGTCCTTCTAAAACCAGGTTGGATTTCCCAGCCTTGAAGTAAGGGCTTCAATGCTGATTGGGGTTTTGGGTGCCTGTCATGCAAAGCAGCGCAAATCTGCGCACCTAAAACGCTGCGCACAAAATCCAAATCTGAAAAACACGGAGTTTGCGGGGACTTGGACCTTAGCTGAGATCCTGACACCTGATTGGCTTGAAGAGATTCAGCAAAGCATCCCCTTCGCAACTAACATGGAACTTTCGCCATTGCGTTGGCCAACTATCTTAGAGGAAGTGGGCATGCGATCTATTCCGAACTTATTTGCGCAGTCACGCGCAGGAACTCACAACAAAACAGCAACCTCACGCTCACTCTAGTAGCCGCTGTGTATGTGATTCCTCTGGAAGCACTGAAAGTGGAAGAAAGCCGAGCTTTGTTTTCCCTCTATAGCGGCCAGGACATTTGCAGCTGGGAATGCGCACGACTAAAGATCTACTGGGGAAACCAGCTAAGACTAGAGGCAGCGAGTGGTGGCTGACCTTTTCTTGTACAATCCCTTTTGAAGGCCAGACTGATTCCCCAAGACGGGCCAACCCTGGGTAAAAGAGGGCAAGCTGGGGGTAGTGAGCTGTGCTTCCAAAAGATGCTTGCGGGGCGCCTGGTTTAACGCCACATTTCCCAACCCACGGGGTGTTTGTTTTCGACAGACAAGGGGTGGTGGTTCCCCAACGCAAACCAGGCACGCGACAGGCTCCGGCCACACCGTCTTCAGCGACAGGCGGGCAGACCCAAGAGTTGCGCAAGAGCATCGAAGCCATGGCGTGGACAGGCCACATCGCGCTGGCCGAATTCGAGGATGGGGGCGCGAGTGCGTGTTGCAGTCGGGATGGTCCGACAACTCGGAGAAGGCGTCTGCAGGCGTCCTCGCCAGCTCCGACCTCTCGGCATTTCTACGCCCCTTTGCGAAGGACCGCTTGCCTGAGGTTTCTCCTGGAGCCACGCCTGAGCAGACCCACCGGCTCCAATTCTTGTCCGATCTGAAAGTCACTCGGCGAGCCATGCTGACGGCTTTCGGCACAGTCCTGGCTGCCGCCCGGAGTTGGACAAGATCGGCCCTGTGAGTGTGGACACGATCACACTGCCCGTGAAGCTGGTGAACCGAACTCACCTCTACGCAGGTGGCGGGGCACCGCACCTGGGAGGAAAGCTTCGCATCTGGGCAAACCCCAGACGGGCGGCCTTTGACCGCAAAGGCTAAGGCACAGTTGCTGCAATCGGCTCTCCTCTTGCGCCACATGCTCTTTCCTGCGTATGGCATTGTGCCTCCGGGCTCCCCCGCCAAGCCATCAACTGAGCGTAGCAAAGACACCTTGCTTCCGGCGCCTTGGTTGGCGTTCTTGCTCAACGAGCTTCTTGCGCTGGGGCGCCACAGCCTCCCTACATCCGACTGAGGGCTGCGACAACGTCCTGCGGGACATTCGGGGCACGCTCCAAACTGTGCCGCCTTTTGGACATTCTTCCGACCGTGAGCCTTGGGCAGGAGGTCAAAGCGTTGGTGCAGGAAGTCACTGTGAGCTTCATCACGAGGCTTGCCTCAACATCCGCCGCCATGGTGAGCGCGATAGGCGACCTCTCCTCCCTAGCGAGGACTTCCTCGGTGATCGCACCATTTGCTGCGACAAGGCCGGAAAGCTTTTCCGCTTCCGTGCTAACCCGGTCCGCGTTGAACCTGGGTGCTTCGCTCGAAGCCGCAGCGGTTGATGCCGTCGAAAGCGATGATCCGGCAGCTTTCGAACTCATCGGCAGACTCGTGTGTTCGGGCACACTGGGCATTTTGGATACTGAATCGGTGGGCACCCAGCCCCTCGTTTCTTTGTGCGATATGCTCCGCACTGAGCTGAGGAAGGCCACTTAAGAACCGACGGTTCGAAGTTGCCTTTGCCCCCGGGCTTCGACGGGATCGAACACTTGGTGCCCACCTCGGAGATCCCATTCGCGGATGCTGCCCTCAGCTCCCAAGTCCTGCAGGGGATATTGGAAGAAATCCTCCCGAACGCCACCCCGTCTCTGCGAGACTTGCTGATGCGTCAGCGTTTGACATCCCCTGAGCTGGCCGCAGTATTGCATGGTGAGGTGATTGCTAGTGCATCGCCTATGGAGAAATCCAGGCACGGATTACGTGCGCTGCCCTTCGTGACAGCCTTGGCGAACCAGCCGCCCATCGAGGTCCCGCCGCAGAAACCCCGGACAACTGTCCATGCCACTTTCCACGTTTGCTGACACCACGGCTTTAAGAAGACTCGCAAGGAAACCCTCCCCCGACAGGTTTCCAACCTTCTCTCCATTGGAGGAGAGAGCTTGGGCCGGCTTGCGATCCTCATATCGGAGAGCCTCACTGACGCCGCATCCTCCTCTGCTGCCAATCCACCGCCAGCTGCCACGCCCACACCTGCCCCCTCGAACGCTCCCGGCACCGCACCGCCACCCGCAGCTGCCACCCCCCCTCCCCCGCCACCGCCCAAGCCAACGCCTCCATCCACAGGTCCTTCACCTGTCGCTCCAACTCCCACCCCACCGGCATCCACCCCTGTCATCGACCTGGAGGCCGCAAAGGCGTCCGCCGTTCAGCCAGTGACAGCGAAGCCTGCCAGCTCTGGCTCTGCTGCACCTGTCGTTACACCAAAGGCCCCATCTGGTGTCAAGCGCCCTCCTGCTGTCAGCAACTTGGCACGCTCGCCTGAAGTCACGCAAGACTAAGGCTACGCCCAGCCCTGGTGCGATTGCACGATGTCGGGGACCTCTGGTTAGACATCGCAAGTCGGCTCCAGGCAGAGCAGATGCCGACCCAGGCACGGCTGGGCGGGAACCCGGAGAGGAGAATACAAATTCGGAGCAGAGCCCAGCCAGAGCCTGGCCTCCCCAGTTGTTTTTCGGTCCTCTTGAATCCTCCTTGTTCACAAAGGGTTACTTTTCCTTTCGTATTGGTTGAGCACAGCTGCTTCGTAGGTGATGTCAGCCAGGACTGCCCCTCCCCCCGCGTGCAACTGAAGTTTCCTTGGCGCAGCGTGTTTTGTGCAAGTCGCTGTCAGTGCCTGCGCGCAAGGCGCAGGTGGCGCCTTCTGAGGGACAGAGACAGAGAGAGAGAGAGAGAGAGAGAGAGAGAGAGAGAGAGAGAGAGAGAGAGAGAGAGAGAGAGAGAGAGAGAGAGAGAGAGAGAGAGAGAGAGACAGAGAGAGAGAGAGAGAGAGAGAGAGAGAGCGAGAGAGAAGGCCAAGGAAGAAAACGAGAAAGAGAGAAAGACAGAGAGAGAGGGAGAGAGAGAGAGAGAGAGCGAGAGAGAAGGCCAAGGAAGAAAACGAGAAAGAGAGAGAGAGAGAGAGAACGAGAAAGAGAGAGACAGAGAGAGAGAGAGAGAGAGAGAGAGAGAGGGAGAGAGAGACAGAGAGAGGAGAGAGAGAGAGAGAGAGAGAGAGAGAGAGAGAAAGAGAGAGAGAGAGAGAGAAAGAGAGAGAGAGAGAGAAAAAGAGAGAGAGAGAGAGCGAGAGAGAGCAGAGACAGCCCCAAAGAACCTTCCAAACAGTGGTTCCCAACACTCATGGTGCCAAGCAGCTGGTCACCGTGGTCCGAACAGTGATCCCAAACACCAAACACGCATGGTCCCAAACAATCGTCCCAAACAGTCCCAAACGGTGTACTGGTCCCAAAGAGCCATCAAGCCTTTGAGATAATTCCCCTCAGCACCGCGTTCTTTTGGCGAAACACGGGGGTTTGTTGTGTTTTCTTGTCGTTTTTTCTGCCTCGAGAGTCACTCAATTGGCCGCTGACCCCATTAATCTCCCACTAGCAGCTTTATTAGTTTTAGGTGGTCTTGGTCAAGCAAACAACATGAAAGTACAAAGCTTGGGTTTTCGTTTGCCATGCTAGGGTCTAGGAGCCCTGTCCTAGGAAAGATGAAGCAGTGAGAGGAAGACCGTGCAACTGGATACACAACTTGTGAAATTCCCTTGGAAACAAGTCAAGGGGTTGCAATCCAAAGTTGCAAAGCAGCACGGAAGTAGAATGACCCCTGGAATCATTTGTTTTCCTTTTCCAGCAGAACGGGAGCAAACCTCGTGGTACCAGGAGGGAGTCTCGGTAAACTCAAAAATGATAAACTAGCCATAGGAATGGGAATCCCACTTTGACATCGTGTTTTTCCGCACTCAGTCGAGGTAACCTTCTCGGCTTGGTCTAAAGGGGCACCAACCAAACAGCCACTTATTCTAGGGGTCCAGTCAACACAAATTACGTATTCCTGCCAGGTCCCAGCAGAACACCAGCTGACCGTACCTTCTTTTCGGTTCCCATTTGAATTGCTCCTCACTGCGTGGTTGTCCTTATGGTTTGCGTTTGATGTTTTTGGACAGTACTTGGGATTTTGTGCAGGACCGTCTTGGTGGTGGCGTTGGGCCGCGCTGCCAAGTGGCAGCACGCGCTCGCCGCTGTCCATGCCTGGGAGGCAGTCGAACGAGCCGAGCCGCAGCTTGCCGAGCGAGAAACATGAGCCTAGGTTTGATTCCACATGATTCCACGCATAAACATGAAATCAGCAACACAGATTTACTTTTGCAAGGAGTCTCCTTTAGGAATTGGACCAGATCCGGGTTGCATTTTGATGACGGAAAGCGCTTCTTTGAAGCGGTTGCGAGTTGGGCCTACAGGAGGGTTTGCAGAATTTCGCGCCAGAAAAAGACGGCTAAAATTTGGGTGTCTTTTCCATCTGTCCGGGAATGGCTCGCTCGCTGCCTTTGTGTGAAAAAACCTTCGTTTTACCACGCTTTTGCGAGGTGCTTTCTGCGTTGAGCTGGCTCGTTTTGAGGTTTTTTTGTTGTTGCTTTTTTTGGTCAAAAAAAGGCGGCGATTTCTCCGCTTCTCCTTGCTTCCTTACTGCTTGCGTGTTTCGCGCTTGGATGCCTCGGGGATGCTGGGGATGCTGGGGGTGCTGGCTGCCCAGTCAGTACGCGGGATGCTGGGGATGCCGGGGATGCCGATGCTTGGGCTTCATCTTTCGTTCGAGGAGCCTGTGTCGAGGTGCTCCTTGGCACTGATTCTGTTTCCACGGATCCTTTTTTTCGTGTGAGCAATGGCTTCAAAAAGACGGCTAATTGTTAGGCGTCTTTTTTGGATGCTTTTAGCGCTCGCCGTTCACTGGCTATCGCTTTCGGTCTGCGGGCGCTCGCTTCTTCAGTAGGTAACTTTGGAGTCTGTCGCCGTTCCGTATTTTAGTCGTGCTTTCCATTCGTTCCCTACAAACAAGAGGCTATTGAAAGCACTGGGCGAGCCGTTGGCACATCCTACACACTGATTGCATCCGTGCAAGCTCTGTTCGTCGCAGAGAGACCCCCAGTTGTTGCTAATATTCCGGCAATTTTCAGCGGGGCAGTTTTCGTTGGGCCAATGTGCTGGCTGGGCATGTTGGTTAGAAGATTGGCTTTCTCTGACTTGGGTCTAGCTGGCTTGGGCCCAACGAACCAAAGGCAAACCATAAGTAAACCAAAGGTACACCAAGAGCAAGCCAAAAGAAAACCAATGGCAAACCGCAGTAAACCAAAGGCAACCCAAAAGCAAACCAAAGGAAAACAAGAGGCAAACTAAAGGCAAACCAAGATCAAGCCAACGGTAAGCCAAAGGCAAACAAAAGGTCAACCCACAGCAAACCAAAGGCAAGCCAAAAGCAAGCCAAAGGCAAACCAAAGGTGAACCAAAAGCAAACCCAAAGCAAAAGCAAAGCACAAGCAAGCCAGAAGCAAACCAATGGCGAACCAAAGGTAAGCCAAAACGAAACCAAAGGAAAGCCAAGAGCAAACCAAGGGCAAATCAACAGCCAAACAAATGCACAGCAACAGCCAACCCAAAGCAAACCAACAACAAGCCAAAGGAAACCAACAGCAAACCAAATGCAAACCAAAGGCAACCAAAGGCAAACAAACGGTTTTCCAAGCGCAAACCAAAGCCAAACCCAAAGCAAACCAAGGGCAAACCAAAAGCAATCCGACGCAAACCAAAGGCAAACCAAAGGCAAACCAAAAGCAAACCAAATGCAGACCAAAAGCAAACCGACGCACACCAAAAGCTGACCAAAAGAAAGCCAAAAGCAAGCCAAAAGCAAACCAAAGCCAAACCAAAAGTAGGCCAAAAGCAGACCAAAAGCAACCCAAAAACAAACCAAAGTCAAACCAAAGGTAAACCAAAAGCAGACCAAAGGCAGATCCAAAAGCAAACCAAAGGTAAGTCAATAGCAATCCAAAGGCAGACCAATAGCTAACCAAAGGCAAACCACAAACAAGTCAAAACCAACCAAAACGAAACCAAAGGAAAGCCAAGAGCAAACCAAACGCGCACCAGGAGCAAACCAAAGCCAAGCCAGAAGCAAAGAAAAACAAGCCAAACCCAACCCAAAAGCAAAGCAGAAGCAAGGCAGAAGCAAACCAACGGCGAACCAAAGGTAAACCAAAACGAATCCAAAGGAAAGCCAAGAGCAAACCAAGGGCAAATCAATAGCAAAACAAAGGCAAAGCAAAAGCCAACCCAAAGCAAACCAACAACAAGCCAAAGGAAACCAACAGCAAACCAAATGCAAACCAAAGGCAACCAAAGGCAAACAAACGGTTTTCCAAGCGCAAACCAAAGCCAAACCCAAAGCAAACCAAGGGCAAACCAAAAGCAATCCGACGCAAACCAAAGGAAAACTAAAGCAAACCAAATGTAGTCCAAAAGCAATCTGGAGGACACCAAAAGCTGACCAAAAGCAATCCAAAGTCAAGCCAAAGGTAAACCGAAAGCAGACCAAAGGCAAGCCAAAGCAAACCGAAGATAAACCAATAGCAAACCAAAGGCAACCAATAGCAAGCCAAAGGCAAAACCAATTACGAACCAAAGGTAAACCAAAGCGAAACCAAAGGAAAGCCAAGAGCAATCCAAACGCACACCAGAAGCGAACCCAAACCAAAAGCGAAGCAGAAGCAAACCAGTGGCAAACCAACGGTAATGCAAAATGAAACCAAAGGAAAGCCAAGAGCAAACCAAAGGCAAACAGCGAGCCAAAGGAAAACCAATCGCAAACCACAGGTAAACCAAAGGCGGTCCAAAGGCAAACCAAACGCAAGCCAAAGGAAAGCCAAGCACAAACCAAACGCAAACCAAACGCAAACCAGAAGCGAACCAAACCCAAACCAAAAGCCAAAAAATCAACCAGCGGCGAACCAAAGGTAAACCAAGACGAAGCCAAAGGAAAGCCAAGAGCAAACCAATGGCAAAACAAAGGCAAACCAATAGCAAACCAAAGGCAAGCCAAAAGCAGGCCAAGGGAAAACCAAAAGCAAACCAATCCTAAACAAAAAGCAAACCAATCGCAAACCTAAGGTAAACCAAAGGCAAAAAGCAAGCCAAAGGCAAACTACAGGCAAACCAAAAGCAAGCCAGATGCAAACCAAAAGCAAACCAAGGCAGGCCAAAGCTGCCCAAAAGTCTTCCCCCCTAACAATTGTAATTTGAGGGGGGGAGTACCCCAGTGAAATTTCATTTTTCGTTGCACTTTGGAGGGGGGGGTGGTTGTGAAACACGGAGGGGCCAAAAAATTAAAATGTTCGAACGGGGGGACCCCGACCAAAATGGTTCTCCCGCTTGCGCCTGGGAGGACATTACTGGCCCTGGGGCCCCTCCAAAAACTGGTGCCTCTAAAGGGAAATGGCTCGAAAACCACCAGAATAATCACAACGCTTCCAACAAACAACTGCTTGCGGGCTTTGAGCGGCCACCAAACCGAACGCTCGTCCCAGAAAAGGGTTGCATTTTTCTGCGGAGTTGGGGTCCACATTATTTCAAGGGCTACCCCCCCCCAAAAAAAAGAAATAAATTGCAATTTTTGAGGGACGGGGATTTGTACAAAAACAAAGCAAAGTAAACCAAAGGCAAACCAAAGGTGAACCAAAAGCAAACCAAAAGCAAGCCAAAGGTAAACAAAAGGCAAACCAACGGCAAACCGCGGGCAAACCAAAAGCAAACCAAAGGCAAACCAAAAGCGAACCGAAGCAAACCAAAAGCTGACCAAACGCAAACCGAAAGCAAAACGAAAAAACAAACCCAAGGCAAACCAAAGGCAAAGCAAATGTAACCTAGAGGCAATGCAAAGGCAAACCATCGGTAACTCAAAAGGAAGCCAAATACAAACCAAAGGCAAACGTTAAGCAAACCAAAGGTTAACCAAAGGCAAGCCAAAGGTAAACCAAACAAGTTTGTATTAGAGGATACTCTCGCCGGATGCTATCCTAACCCTTTCAATATGATTCGCGGGGCGGGTGCCCTCTGGAGTGTCATTTGTGCTTTCCGTTGTTTGCCGCACTGGTTTGCAGGGAGCACTTTCAGCTGAAAATGGAGGCGCCGTCCTGCAAACATGTCTTTTGAAGTGGCTGCATTTTGAGGTTTTGAACATTCTTCTTTGGTCGGGTTTTTCTTCTAACCGGCACATACAGGGTAACTTAGAGAATGTCACTTCTTTGAGCTCTTTTCCCGGATTTGTAGCGAGCCCCCCGGTTTGCTGCTTCCGGGCCGACCTTTGAACCTGTGGGCCTTCAACTGAACCGTTGTCGGAGGTGGCCATCTTCCAATCGGAACGGACCATCAAATGGGAGATGTTTAACACATGCCTAGTGATCTATGAAATGGTTTGGATCGACATGTTGTGGATTGCACTTGTTCTAATTGTTCCCATAAAGTTCCCACGAATTTCGCTCTGGTTTCGTTCAGACTTCACCAGGTTGCCAGCGGCTGCGGCCCACAACCATTGCGTTCAGTTGCATCCCTTCCCTTGTCGGGGAGTCACCAAGTGGCTGCCCCCAAAAAGTAATTTTGAATCTGATAGCTCCTTGAGTTGTTCGCTTGAATGGATCCTGTATGTCACCGGAATGCAGTGTTCAAGAGTTGGCCCCTGTGCTGTCACAGCAGAAGGGCCCAACTAAAAAAACAATCAGACAAACATGTTGAGATGTATGAACCAGACTTCGGGAACCTGCAAACGTGAAACACGACGCAAATACCTGAGGCTCTCCCCTCGATACACCAAACTAAAATGCCCTGAAACAACAGGTCTGTTGCTCATGTCACTTGAGAGATGCAAGTGTTGTTTGTTCGGGCCTCCTATTGTGTCTGTGTGTTTGTGTGTCGGTGTTTGTGCGTGTATGTTGGCTTGTGTTTGTTTGTATGCTGAACTTACTGGCTATATTGAGGCACTGGAAGCCACTTTGCAGAACTTCTAGATACTTCTAGTGAGGTCTTGCAAAGATCTGTTTACATCTTCTGGCCACATTAGGTAGAAGGACCTATCAATCGGTGGATCTGTGTTTCAAGCTTCAAGCTTTGAGCTGCTTGGAGCATGTTGGTGGAACTAAACACCATTCGGTTGGTCATCGGATCGACCATTTCAGTTTAAACTTTGTGGATCATGATTGACTCTTCTCTGCTATCTAGCATGCCGTTCACTTTCAACAGGGGTCAGTGTGACAAACCGAAGTCAATCAAGATTGGGCCCCTCTTGGGACCAAACGATCTCTGAGTGCTAATACAGACTATTGTTTTCCATTTACCCAACAGCCAACAAAGAGGGGATGCATCGTGCTCTTGCTTTGATTTGTGTGGTTGGTTGTATGTGCTGTTTGTGACCCCCTTGTTATTGTTGTTTGTTTCATACTTGTTTCTGTGTATCATTGTTTCATTTTGTTCCTGAGCCCTTTTGTAGCACCACGTATCAACCGGCTCATTTGCCAGGCCTTGGATCGCCAGCTGCTGGCAGCTTCGATGGCGGCCTGCAGGCGGGAAAAGGCTTTCGTGAATTGATACAACAAGCAGGGGAATATGTTTTTGAGCTTGGTGTACGGGAATTTAGAAGGAAGCACACATGTTGGGTTCCAGATCTCTACTTTGAGGCAAACCCATTTTTTTTCGAACGGGGCTGTGGGTTATGCCGACTTAGTTGTCATAGGAGTAAACAGAGTAAGCTAATTTTTGGCTTGAAGCCCTTGGCAACTTGTAGCCCTGGAATGCCACCAACAAAAAGCCAGTGGCGAGACGGAGTCGTCGATCGCCTGGAAGCGATGCGTTTGGCGTTGCGAACTCACGAACACCCAAAGAGCTCCACGCGGATCACAACTGTCATTTTCGACTTTCCTCGTGCGTGCTTCGGTTGTTTGCCTGGCAGCTTGCAGCGTAGTTGTTCTGACACTCTAACCCCCTCTCCTTTCCTCCAAATAAGGTGTTGGTATGGCGTTAGTTGGGCCTTCTTTGTGGGCCAACGATTAGTGCTAGCCGTCCCGCCCCCAAGAAACTACTACAAAAGACAACATTCCAGGGATAGTGTGAATACCTTTTCCAGTACTACTTTCTTTCAGAGTTCCACAGATTGCCATGCGTAACAAATCTCCAAAACATCAGCTAACCAGAAAGAGCATGATTTTTTTGCTAGAGGTGCTTGGGAGAAGGCGGGTTCAGATTCGATGATCAAGTGAACAACTCAGAATGCATGATCCTGACTTGGTTTTGCATTGCTTGCCAAATCTCAGTTCTTCAAATTCCTTTGCCGTATGCACATTTTATCACATGCCCAGACTTGTTTAAGCCAACTCTCCCAGAGAGCAAGAAGCAGACTGTTTTAGACTGAAAGCAAACCTACCTTTGGGGTGACGCTTTTTCGGGTTTCCGTCTTCGAATTTGCGCGCCAACAACTCCAGGGCTGGGCCCGCTGTTTAAGCATGCTGTCACCTCAGAGAATTCCAGTTGCTTGCCAACATCCAGTTCAGATTGCAGGATTCCCAGGTTTCCACCAATGCTTTGAAGCACTACCTCTTGGGCCATATGTTGAAAGTAAGTTTCCTTGAAGGTAAGATTCCTTGGCTGGGGAAATGTTTAACAGGCTGGCGATCATGTGAACCCTGATGGTCTAAGAATCTATGTGTGAGTGCACTGGTGTTTCTCAAAAAAGGGTATGTGTCAAAATAGGGGTCAACACCCCCAAAACGGCGGCATTCAACACCAAGGATGGTACCCCTGCAGAAAAATAAGCGCCCAGAAGTCCAAAAGCCGCCTGGGCCATCGATCGGTCGCCATCCGCCATCCGCCCCGCCGGCCCCCATCGACGCCCAGCCGCGGCACCCAGTGGCGCCGCGCGCTGCTCCTGGCGGAGGTCGCTCCGTCGCCGGATGTGGCGATTCTCAACGCAGGCGGATGCCGAAAAGTCTTAAAGCAGGGCACATGGCTCTCTTGGTGACCTGACCCACTGGACAGGAAGCTCTGGGAGTGGGTTGCTTCCTTTCTTTAGCCTTTGGAGGAGGTTTCTGTTGAAAAGTCAGTGCCAAAAGGGTGCCGGCCCCAGAACGGGCCCGAGCCTTTGTTGTTGGGCTCACAAAGCGAAAGCGAAACGGACGTAGTTGGAAAAACCGGGTCCACCTAAACCAAAAGTCTGAAACGGCTCAAGGCAGGTTGGTCCGATTTGACTGTGGCCCCGGGTGCTAAGTAGCAGAACATGTCTAGATTCCACAAAGGACACCAGCATGGGATGAATCATGGTGGAGTTGTCTAGAGCCTCTAGTTGCCGATTGTGACCATACATTTGTTTAATGGTTGGAACGAACACCTAACCAAAAACAGTTTGGTGGTTGCATGCGTACTTCTGATTCCCCGCTTTGGACCTTGAATAGAAGCGACAATCTCCTTTTTTCTCCCTTTAGAACCACTCCCAGCAAGGTGCCCTCACAAAAGGACACACTTATTCCCACAACTGTCATGTTCTTTGCAGCTGGTCTTCGGATCTTATTTTGCTCAGATGGCAATAGCCACATTCCAGTAAAGTAGTATCCTTAAAAGTGGCTCCAAAGGCCAACCTCAAGTCAACCTCCCGCAAGCGTTGTCCAACCTATTTGGGCAAATGTTTTCCAGTTTGAGGGTACCTGAATTCTCTGCTTTTGGGCGTGGCTCAAAGACAGATTCCTTCAAGCCATGGAGTCAAAAGCCAAACCTATCTGATGGTTGGAAGGGAGCTAAGGAGCTTGGGGTATCCAAGTTCCCCTGCAAACAGGGAGATGTGGAGCTACAGTGGATGCCCTAAATCTTGCAAGTAAGAGAACAAGGAAGCCTAGTTGTCCATGGTTTTGTGCTGGAGTGGTTGGTTTACTTGCAATATTCAGGCATCAATCACACCAGGAGTTCTGGAAAGCCTTGGGGGGGTCCTTTTCAGGGTACCCTTTTTGGGTTGCTTTCAAAGGGAAGCCAACAGGACACCCCACCACCTTGTGAAGGAATCCCGCCATTTTGGGGGAAGGACGCCCGCATTTTGCGGGTCGGATTTCTCAGAAGAGACGAGCAATGACAGGGGAACTCGCTGCTCGGCCCTGGCGAGGTATCGCCGCGTGCGCCAAGGGCGGGCACTGGCAGCTGGGGCTTCACATCCTGCAGCAGATGCCAGGAGCAACGGCCGGGGCCTCTGAACGTGGGTCATCCAGCCTTAAGCTGTTGTGTTTTTGGGAGGGCAAGTAGAATCCACCAATAAATTATGCAATTTTTGTGGGAGGAAACGTGTAATCCTTCCTTAAACACTTAAACCCCCCTATTTGTTTGAGTTCCCTTGTCAGGGGCCTTTCGTGTTTTCCAGGAAAACTTCTGAGAATACGTTGTTCAATGGAATCCCACGTCATCCTCGTTTGGTTGGTAGGTTCCCCACCGCGTGGTGTCAGCTGAGGGAACGATACACTTCTGCGATACAACTGGAAGGCCTTCCTCAGTTGTTCATTTTGAGGGTCTGGAAAAAGCGGGACCCAGATCAAACTAGGGTGTGCTTGTTGGCCAACCCCCAAGGATGATCCTCACAAGCACTTGAAGACGGAACCTTCTATCGGTGTTTGTGCTACATCTTGGGGCGCCTGTGGGACATGCACGTTCGTCCACAAATGGCGCCTAAAGTGCACCCAGAAAAGATTGATCTTCCTTTGCTTCACAGGGACCCTGCTTTTGGACAGTGGACATGCAAGAAGCCCAAAAGGATCGCTCTGCCCATTTTCTGCAGTCCCCTATTGCCTCCTGACCACCAATCATTTTGCCAGTTGCTGGAGGCCTGTTCGCGTTGTTGCCCCCAAACCTGCTTGTTGGGCCGAACCACCAGACAAACATGGAGGTCAAAGCACTCGTTGGGGTTGGAAAAGCATAGGTGCCGCCCAAACGTTCTCGTCGGAGTCCCTTTAGTTTCCTACTATGTCTTTCCAGAACTCATGGTAGCTCCTCTCCCTCGAAGGAACCAAGATGGCCCAAAAAGGGTACCGGTACCTTTGCGTGGACACAGCCAACCCTTATACAAATAATTACCTCAGTGAAGCTGGTCGCAAACTCGAACTGCAGTGTCCCAACCATGAAAAACAAATACCCTATCATGAAGCTGGTTGCAGACTCGAATTTCAGTGTCCCAACCATGAAAAGCAAACATCCTATCATGAAGCTGGGTTGCAAAATAGAATTTCAGCGTCCCACCATACCCCCCAACCAAGTGTTTCATTGTTGGGCCACACTTCAGGGTGAGTATTCAAACCGATGCCTTAATAAAGCTCGCAAACGAATTTCCGTGTCCCATTCTGTGTTCCATTCCCCCGTACCAGCCTACCAGGTGGTATCCTTCAGCAGCGCCATCAGCGCCTGTGGTGCCGCCGCCCAGTGGCAGCGAGGCCTCGAGCTCTTGGGCGCCATGGGCGCCAGGCGTTTGAACTCGGTGGCGCCTCGGAGCTGCAAGTTGGTGCTGGGATATGCGAAGTGGATGTTGCACAGGGTTCCGTTTTTTTGACTACCCCAAGGTAGACGTAAACCCAGGGGTTTCCCTTTTGGGGAAATCAACCACCCTGGGTTTAAGTCGATGGGGCAGTCAAAAAGCGGAACCCTGATGTCGCAATTCCCACTCTGGTAAGAAGGGCAAGTGGTCCCAAGGCGGAAAAGATTCCTATGTCAGTAGGGGTAAGTGGATGAAAACATGGGAAGGGGGTGAAGCGATTTGGGTGAGCCCGCCCAGTGCCAGTTCCAACATGGTTTTGGGGAAGGGATTTCCTTTAAAATCAGCCAGCAATAAACCACTCAAAAGTAAAGCAGGTGTTGTTTGTTGTGTCAGGTTGTTTCTGGGCTTATGCGTGAGTGGACTGCACTGGTCACACGGACCATGTTGCATCAAACCGTTGTTTTCCGGACCCCGCAGGTAGGTTCCATGTTGGTGGATGGGAGGCTATATGATTTTGGTGGCACTTCACAGGTTTGAACCTTTTTGAGCCAGGTGGGGGATTCCTACAAATGCCGAGCTCACTGGTTCGGCGGTGGAACGACCTATGCATGTCCCTGCGAGGAGGTTGTCTCAAAATGCCCGGAATCTCCACTGCTGCTTGGGATGGCTTCAAAGGCATTCCACGGCTCTCGGTTTTGGTTGAAGTGGAATTTGTTTGTAAAGGGTGGCTACGTGGAACTCTCTTTGTGCTAGCGATTCCCACATTAGGAAGGCCTGCGACTGTATTCAAGTATACGTTCTAGGTGCACATTCCAAGTTTGGTGGCACCCTTCTCACCCCCTTCTCACAGGGTTCCCTAAGTTAGTCTCAAAATCTCACAATACGGGAACCCCCCCCAAAGGGGTGTTTCCCAATGGTTTTCCTTTACACCCATCGAAAAAGCGTAAGTCAATAAACACTAGTATAACCACTCTGAACATCACCCCAGCCAAAGGAAACTCAGTTCATATTGCAAAACGTCATGTTTGGAAGGACCGAATGGGGCAAGTATGGATGTTTGTGTCAAAGCGGGACCCCGAAAAAAAGTGTTTTTTATTTGCTCGCCACCTCCAGAAGGGAACCGCGCCGCAAACATCAAACAATTCGAGCCACAGGGGCAATCCTTCCCTCGAGGTGGCCTTCAGCGCCTGTGCCAGCGCCTGTGAAAAGGCGAAGCAGTGGCAGTGGGCCTTCGAGATCTTGAGGCGCGAGCCGCGCGACCCGCGGCTTGTGCCGCGGCACAAGTGCCGTGCGCGAGTTGTTTTTCGCACGCCGCGTGCAAGCCGCTGTTGAATTTTGGGCGGGTTGGTCAGGGGCGCACGGTTGCCCGAGGAACCCCACCCCAAAAATGAAAGGGGGGGGGGGCTGCGGGGGGATAAGGGAATTAGATTTGGATGTTTTCTGTAAACAAGACTTGAACTATGAGATTGAGAACTTCACCCCGCTGTTGCTTGAGGTGGAGCAGGGAGATCCTGCAACGACACCCAAGGGTTCAGAGTTATACTAAACCTTGTTTGGAATGAGTGTTGTGGCAGGGGTTCTTGAGAAAATCGACTTGCAAACTGAGGGGGGAAAGATGAGGAGAAAGCAGGCTGGTAAAGAGAACCATGGTTCAAAGAACGGGCAACCAACGGCGATGGGGTTTGAAACGTACCGACTTGTGACCTGATTCCTCAGACAGTCCCAGCACAACAATAGATTCCCAGACGTGCCATGGTTGAAAGACCGTTGCCATGGGGCCGTAATGGAGCAAGCCTTGCATGAGGATCCGCAGTTGTGAATACCCGGAATGGCACTCCTGTTGAGAACCTGAATATTCAAGCGCACCAACCACAAGCAATGGCAATCTGTGGTGTGACTTTTGCTTCATACCGGAACACGGAATGAAACTCATCATTTTGACCCGACTCACCACGGTCTGGAATACTATCTTCGTGGCTGATCGAGATCTACCTTTGCCCGCCTTTCTTGCAGGGGAAGCTCGACAAGCAGGGTTCGATCTATGATTGCTCACATGGGACCTGATTGAAGCCATGTTTACACTGGTTGGCGGTTTTCGGGTGACGTACTCCCCCAACCACCAATGCAAACGGCCAGTTTTTCAGCTGTTCAGTGGCACCAATTTTCCATTTGTAGTGGCAGCTTTCCCACTAAGACTGGACAGCCAAGTCTTTTGCTCTCAGGGTCGCTGAACTGGGATTCTGGTCATGCTCGTTGAACACGATTTCTACCAGTTGTCTTTTGACCAGCTGTGTTTCAATGAAAGCTGTGGAGCTTTCGCCTTTTCCGCGTTCGGCACTCAATCGAGGCGGATGTCTCAGCAGGGCGTGCCGCCCAACGTGGTGACCTATGGTGCCGCCGCCCGGGCTGCAACGAGGATGGGTGCTACAAACCTGACTGGAGCTTCAAGCCCCGTGTGCGGGAGGTGAAGGGACAATTCCAACAAAAAAGAGGTGGATATCCATTTAGTTGTTTATACGGTGTTGGGTAGACCATTTTTTAATGCCCGGGTTTGATTGTGATTCACTTGGCTGTGACTTGTTGTTGGCGAACCCCTTTGGTTGTTCTTGGAGAGAAGCCAAATTGCAGCAGAGCAAGACCAGTCTGACTTGTTCAAAATGGTCGAACCAGCCAGGTCGTTGCTGACTGAAACTGGAAACTGGGTTTGTTTCCAAACGGGGGAGCCTCAACACTAGAAGGGAACCCTGCTGAAAAGAGACAACTCCAAATCGAGCAACCACCTGTTGGTTGGTGTTGAAGGGAAGCCAAAAAGAAGCCATGAAGTTCAGTCGAAATGTTCAGTAGTCTGTGGTCATTAAGACTGTTGTCCATTACAATGTCTACCTTAACCCCACAACCTCTTTACCTATCTCTTGATTTTGGGGTCCCATAAACAGGTTGGGGGGCTCGAACAAAACAGGGTCCCTTTGAAGAAAAAACTGGAAAGCCATCGATTCGTTCGGTCCCTTCAAGACACATCATATTTAATATCAGCTAGGGTCGAACCCCTTTTTGGGCTTGGCCTTTGGGACGCCAAAGCCACCATATAAACTTTCGGGGTTTTCAGAGAAAGATTAAAACCTAGGGTTCCCCTCTACCTACCCCGAAACCTGGGGTTATTGTAGGGTTCCCCTCTACCAAACCTAGGGTTCCCCTCAACAGACCCACCCCGAAACACCTTCGGATGGAGGCCATCAGCGCCTGTGAGAAGGGCTCCCAGTGGCCTTCCTCGCTTTACTTGCTCCACTCCATGGAGTCTCTGGAGGCGGTGGCACGCTGGGCCGGTGGACGGGTGGACCTGTAAAGCTTCGGGTAAAGCGAGAAGACTGGGGGAAGTCTCCGGAGGGAAGTGGTGAAGAGGGTGAGTTGCTGGCTGGTGGGCGAGTCAAGCTTGCTGAGGCCCTTTCAAAGAGAGAGCTAAGGATCTGGCCAGATGTTCCGGAAGCACATGAATCATTAAGAAGCTCGCTCCCTGAGCTAGACCTTGGTCACGTTTGGGAACTCAATTTGGCGAGCAATAAGTTCAGATCCTCTTTGGTCTATGCAGCAAGGAATCCAGGATTCATGCACCCCTGATCTCGATTGGCTGGTGTCCCACTTCAGGCAGGCAGACCGCCCAAGAGAACTCCGAGCCCAGCCAATTATGTCCCGTTTGACTCCCACTGATCTTATTGGATTACCGGGGGAGCTTCGTGCAAGAGCACCATGTTCCTCTTAAACCCAGACCTCCAGTGGAAGTCCACATGAGGTTTTCCAGAAAAAGCATGAACCACCCTGGATTCCCGTCCAAATTGCCTGTGAACCAACGGGTATTCAAACTCAGCCTGGAAATGTGCAGCAATCTACCGGGTGTCCCTCGGCAATGTACTGCAACATTTAGGGCACTCATGCCCCTTGTGGCCCAGTGGAACCCCTGGACCTTGAGGCCTTGGAAGCCAGGGGTTCCTCCGGAAATTGGGAGCCCAACTTCCACAGGGTGTCTTAGGCTTGAAGGATACAGTAGGGCCAGTGTAAAAAGCAACACATTTAGAAGCTGATTTAGTGGATCCCTCGTAAATCAGCGGGTCTTTGGATGTATCCTAGGAGCCAGGAACCCTGTTCTCAAAGGCTTTCGCTTGTGAGTTCCTGGTAGCCGGGGGTCAGCAACGTTGACCGCGGATGAAACAACGAGCTGGAATCATTGACGGTCCGAACCAAAGCTTAAGCGTGGGATACATGCTCGATTCCCTACCCAAGCCAAGCACAAGCTATGAGCTGCAGCTTCAGTACCTCTCAACATCCAACTTGTTGTTTGTGGCTCCACTGAAAACGATGGCCCCCGACAATAGGGGTCCAATTCTTTGTCTAGCGAACGGGCTGGTTGCAACTGGGACAAAGGAAACCGCGTACTTGAGTATACAATTGTTTGCTGGGGTGTTGGGGTGTTTTGTTTTCCAAAAAGAAGGATCCCTAGGTGAGGTTCAGAATGGGGAAGTTGATCCTAGGCCTGGACTATGGTTCTATATACCCTCTTATCATGGCCGCAAGCTCTTGGAAATGTTTGGGCAAATCGTAGGGTTACTTGTCACTTGCCAACCACCCTGCCCCGTGAAATGAGAGATTCCTTCTGGTTTCCCTTCAGAATCCCTCCAAACCACAAGGGACGCTTGAAGCCAAGATTATTGAATTGGATGTCTGAGCCGTCACCCCTGACGCGTGAACTTCTGGTTGGTCAATGGTTCCTCATGGGGGGACTGAGTCGCCTTTCTTGGCTTCAATCTGTCCGAAGGTGCCTCCCAACACCATCTGCTGCAACGCGGCCATCAGCGCCTGCGAAAAAGCGGCGGAGGCGGGACGGTCTCAAAATCTGGCTGAGCTGCCTTGACTGCTGTTGGGTTAGATCTTTAGACTTTAACTTTTTGGGAAATCAAGCGGTTTTCCACAACCCCAAAAAAGTTTATCTTTTTGCAGGGGGGTCAACAGCAACCAAGCTGCAGGGCTCACCAAACGGCAATGCGGATGGCCCAAGATCCCAAGTTCAGTCCATGCCAACTTGTGAATATCTGCTGGTTGGGTTGGGAGCACTGGTAAGCTTGCTGGTTCTCATTCGGGAATGAGCCAAGGGATCCCTAGAGACCCCCGCACGAGCACATATTGACAACCGTGTTCTCATGGCCGTTTTTGCAACTCCAAGGCTGATTTAGAGCCATAGCAAGATGGCAAGGGGAGCCACGGGAAGGTCAGGACCCTTGGTCCATAAATGGCCCCTCATAGTCAATCTGCGGCTGCAATGGGTCCTCTTGCCAAGACACCACCCCGACAAGCTGTTTGCTGCATGGCGCAGGTGGATGCGGCTCTCCGGCTGCTCTGGCAGATGCATGAGCATGGGCCCAGCGCCTTGACTCAGGTTTTGCGGATCCACTCTCGAGGGACGGACGGCCGAACTGGTGGGCTTTGAACGGATCTCACATAGGACGTGAGTGAAAACCATGAAGGCCTGGCTCAAGAACCATTCTGCTGGGCATTGCCCGGCTGTGTGCAGTGCAGTTTCGCCTTTGGGCACTGGCTCGTTGTGGTTGTCTTTTCTTTCGGCCTGCATGTTTTGCTCGTTTCTGTTTTGGCCGGGGAGCTAAGATCATGATTTGTGCCAAGGACATGGTCCCTTCCCTTTGGCGGGCTGGAGGGTAGGCAGCCAGCGCTTCCGGCGTCAGGAAGGTTCCTTTCCGCGGGGGTTGTCTGATGCGAATTCACCCAGAACCACCGGGAGCCTTACCCACAGACGGTTTCCTGTGGCTATGATGACGTTTAAGCTGCTTCACGGATGCGGGATCCGGGGTTGGACCCCCTGTCCTTGTCATGTTCTTTTCCTTTTGGCGATGGGCTTAAAGGGAATCCGTCCCTTTTCGGGGGGCTTAGAGCAATAAAGAAGGAGGCGACTAGCTACGCAATGGCATCTCTGCTCACCAGCCGAGTCCCCTGAGACCCTTGTAGCAGGGTTACTAACTGAGCTAACCCCTACCCCAGAATACCCTCAACAGCCAGACACCCATTTTGAGACCGTGTTTATGATACCCTCAAAACGGCACACCAAAAATGGAACTCAACAAGGGTATCCTTAGGAGCACTTTTAGCCAACCCAAGCGTCGGCATCAAGCCAGTGCTTGATTTCCCGACCTTTTTTGCCCATTTAAGGTGAGCTTCCCTTCATAAAGCTGATGTTTTGAGGGGAAGGATAGGGAGCTTTGCATGGAGCCCCCACGGACCTCCGACTCCGCGTTTTGTTGTCTAGGACCGGACGTGGTGAGCGCCAACGCTGCCATCAGCGCCTGTGAAAAGGCGAGAAGCTGGCAGAAGGCCGATTGGCGCATGGAGGGGGAGGGGGGGGGGGTGGGCGTGCGTGTGGGGAAATCCAATTTTCAAAGTACGGTGATTTTGTTCTGTGTGTGTGTGTGTTTTGTGTGCGTTGTTGATAATATTATATATATATATATACATATGTAAAGATGCGCATGTATATTTGTTGGTACCCCAGTTGATGGTTGGCGCACTGTTTGTATGCTTCAGATAATTATGCCTTGTTTATCTCTTGCATACCCTGGTTGGTACCTGTGTTGTTTTGTTGCGGCACACATATCCAATGGAAACGAACTTGTAACCCTATCAAGAGTCAATACATCTGTTTAACTTGCGTAGGAAGGGGCCTGAACCACTCACTAAAACACAAGACATTCCCACTAAAACGCTACCCGCCTCACCCCCCCCCCCCCGCAACCTGCAACCTCCCCGGTGGTGCAGCCCTCCCCTCCTGCCAAATGATTTCAGAGAGGCGGCAAAGATCATGAGGAAAGTGTGGCAAGCAGACCCAGCAACAATCCACAGCAAAGACATTAAGACGTTAGATTTCCAGTATGTCCGGAAATCTTGACATATTATCCCAACAATCCCCCTCTAACTAGTCACCCCCCCTCCGCTGGCCCATGCCCACCCCTCCCCGCCCCCGTCTCACTCAGTTCGGCGGATTTAGCACCAGGCCTTGAGCCTCCTGCGAGCTTTGCCCACGCTGCAGCCCCTTGGTGTAGGGGTTTGTCTTAGAATAGGACCACCAGATGGTTTCACATGAGTTTCCCAACGTTTTACAGTTAGGTGGTTTTGCTCGCGGTTCCCCCAGCAGAATGTGCCAGGGTCAAAAAAACCCTTTACTCAGGGTTGGTAGGCATGGTCATGAATCTCTTCATGGGGGTTTTGACAACCAATGTAAAGGTTCCTATCAATGGGAGTTGTGTCCATGACCAACAAAAAATATGATAGCTGGCAATATTTTCAGGGGAACAGGCTTTTGTGGTCCCCCACCGATTTGTAGGTTTGTGGGTGTCGGTTGTTGGTGGTCGCCTAGCGGGTCAAGTTGGTAATATCATCAGCTGATATGGTAATCGTCGGAATTGGGGGACACCCTAAATTGGGCAGTTGTTTGATGGTTTGTTTCTCTTTGAAACCACATAAAGAAAGGTTCAACCCCAACAAACAAGACACCTGGACAGTTGAGGGAGGGTTCCTTACTTTAGGACGGCTTTCATCATCTAGCGCTGGATGGCCCTTCTTAGCCTACCTTGTTGAAAGCAAAAGGACCCCCAAAGCGCATCGGGTTGAGGGCTAGTTTGGCCGCACAGCCGAGTGGGAGGCAAGCGTCGGCATGAATGGTTGGTTTTCTGGCGGTGTTCCTTCTGATTGACACCAAGAGGGGGTACCCTCCAAAAAGGCGCCAGCCTGTTTTGGCCGGCGAATGGTTGGAGTCGTTGGCACCCAGGGGCCTGGTACTTTGTTGCCTTGGAGGTTTCCTTGGAGCTCCTTCCTGTAGGGTAAGGGACCGAATTTGTGTCTGCCCCTTCAAAAGGAAAACACAAGGTGGTAGGTTTCAACAAACCTGGGCTTGAACATGACGAGACAAGGGGTTGGCCCAACCATGAGATGAACTCAACCACTAAGTGCCCCGATAACCGTGCGCCAAACATCAGTTCCCCTTAACCTGGGGGGGGGGGAGGTACCACCAACCTACGCATGGGATATGAATGGGATATAATAAGGTTGTCTTAGGGCTACATGCTTCAGGGCCACATGATTGAGCTCTTTTTGATACATCAAGAGGAAGGGGGGTCGCTCGAGGATGCCCCGCCGCGCAGCCAAAGGTGTTGGATGCAGCTTTTTGGATTCGGCCATGATCATCCATGGTCAATTTCCAAGATTCACGAGAGACGTTGGGCTCATGCCCCTACCCCACCCGGAAGTGGTTTTTCTTCCTTTTTCGTAGACCCCCAGTTTGGTCAGGAGATTCCTTCAGAACCACCCCTGGAGTGGAGGGTCTTTGGTTTCGTACCTGGTTGTTCCCCAAACCAACCAAGAGGCCGTCCGAAGGCCTGACTGAGGGATCCATTGGGGTTCCCTTCGAGGGCTTGGCCTCCATCAAAAGGTGGCTCTAGTCCCGAAAGATGATGCCTCTTCAACTTGGTATTTCTTTCTGGTTCCACTAGATTCCAAACAGACGTCTCCTTTTACATGTTTACCTTTTGGAATAGCCGTTGAAAGTAAGTGTCCTTTTCGGCCGATGTTTACAACTTGGACATGAATAGTTGGAAGCCTGGTGCTGGTTCTCTCATTCTCAGGGCAGTTTGAAGGTTGAGCCCGGACAACATCACCTACAACGCAGCCATCAGCGCCTGCGAGAAGGGTCCTCTCCTGAGCTTCGTGCTCCGAGATTTTTGGTCGGGTCCATGCACCTGAGTTGGTCCCACCAGGTAAGCCACAATGCACGGGGCTATATGAATTAAATGAACTAAATGATTACATTCATCCTATGATTTCTATGATATTGCAATTGCAATTGGTTTTACAGTTGCATATGTTGCCCCATTCAACTTGTTGCCCCCGTGCATACTCCGGACATGAACAGAAGGAACCCATGCATTCCAAAGGAGCCTCCTTTGCGGGACCCACTGGTCAGTTCCATGTCGTGCAGGGGACTATGGGCCAGTTTCAAAGCATCCGTTTACCGGGGAACATCACCATGCGACACGGGTGCCTCAATAGGCCGTACACCCCTCTGTAGCTCATGTAGAATCACACCTGGTTGCTAAACAGCACTGTAGGACCTGAGATTCACAGGCCCGTTCGGTACGATTTGCCCGGTGACCCACTGGCCAGCAGAGCTTGTGATTTCACGAAAATTCCGTCTTGGGAAACTGGATGCAAATAGCCCAACACGTTTTATCTCCGAGAGGACACCACAAGGAGACGGGCATTTCTTCCAGCCCCTTCTCTTACAACAATGAAATCAAGGGATCCTGTGAGAAGGGTTCTTCAAACAGTAATCGAGGGGTTCCCTTTTTGTTGATTATCTCAAAAAGGAAACGGTCCAAAGGCAAGAACTCGGGATGATTCTTCTTTCAGGCTCGAATTGGTAACTGGTGAAGTAACGCGTCCACTGCTTTGTATTGGAGAACCTCTCACAGTTGCATGTTGCCAGCGGGCTTGGCATGGGGCCCGGTTTGGGCTCGCCCGACTGTTTGTGAGAGAGAGAGAGAGAGAGAAAACACAAAAAGAAGCGCAATACCGTCATACACATATAGAATAGAACAATGAAAGGACAGACAGGAATGAATCCCTGCATGCATAAAACAGCGATGAATACGTCATAAACGACATTACCAAACCAAGCAAGAAGCATAATATAACATAACAGAACACAACATGACAGCACATGTAGAAAACACATGAACAACCGCAGCATCAAATAGACAAAACAAATAAGTACATGCAGAAACATCAATAAAGGCAACATGAAGAAAGACAATACAAGCAGACACAAATGCAGAACGGCAGGATTTAAGTAAGGAACCATGCAACATAAACCAAAACAATTTATATAGTAATAACACACAAGCAAAGAAGATACCTCGTGATTCAAATTGCCAATTTTCGAAACATAAATAACACAATGACTGACGGTAGGAAGGAAGACAAGTGTACACATTGAATTCAATTGACAGACACAGAAGGAAATACATCAACCAACAAGGAAGTACAGACAAACAAGAAGGACAGAAATACATACATGAAGCAAGAAAGCAATTGCCTGATTGCCTATTACAATACAGAAAGAGGACAACCAAAGTCAACGTAAACCAATAAGAAGGACTTATGAAGGCGCCATGCACAGTACCCCTCCATGTCTGATGAACTTGAGATGGGCCTGCCTCAAATTCAGGGGTGGAGTTACAGGTTCATTATAGTAAGGCATCCTCAAATATACCCTCCAATTGGCAGTTTAATCGGGTTTCCCACCGCCAGGGTAATTTTGTGAACAACATATTCCCTTTGAACCCCCCGGTTTGGGAGGTGGAAGTAGGCCTTTAAGGGACGCTACAAGGATCACAATTGCGGCAAATGGCGCTCGCTCGAGGCCATCAGTGGCAGTGGGCTATGCACCTGTTGGATGAGATGTGCGAGGCAATGTTCCAACTTGGGCAGGGCGGGCCCTTTCTGCAGGACTTGTTCTGGGGTAAGCACATTGGTAGGTAGGTGATTTGGTGGGCGTTAAGAGTTGGTTTCCCAGGCTTCCCCTGATGTGTGGTTTCGAGGGGTATGGGACAACCTCGTGGATTCCCCACAGGGTCAAAAAGATTGCCCCGTCCAACGGAATGGTGGAAGCCCGCAATACTTGGGCTCGCCACTGCACTGCTAGGTCTCTGACCTGACTAGGGTTATAGGGCAAGAAAGGGATTGTGTGTTTTGAACAGGGCTTTGAGATACTTGTTGAGTTTTTTGCATGGACTTTGTGGGCAATTTGACCCTTGAATTGGGGCTTCGTGCTATGGCAACATGGCAATCCCTCAGCGCTCCATCAAGGCGAGGGAGCTCATTTTGATCTGGGGCATGTCTAAGGCACCTTTGGCGGATGAACCTGTCCGGCCTTTTCCACATTGCGAGTGGCCTCCTGTTTGGGGTGAAATGCCAACATGCGCTAGGATTCGGTTTACCGCTTTTGGCTCCTTCCCCGTGTCTTTTTCTGAAGCGACCGAGCGGTTACATGGACATGAGGACCGAGGGGTCCCTCATTCCATGGCGAATTGTTCACCCAAAAATATTTCAAGCCGCGCACAGATCTTCCGATTTCCAGCCATTGGCTCAGCAGCGTTGCTGTAAGACGCGTAGAGGATGCGCCCATCCGCGCACATCCGACGAGATGGGCAACACGGCGTTTTGCGGCGAGCTTTGCCAAGGGCAGGCCGGAGTCCTGGAGCGTTGGCGGTGCTTTTCGGTGTTTGTTTGCTAGAGTGCCCGCTTATTGACATGCCATTTGCTTGTTTGCTTTTGTTGCTGGCTTGCTGGTTTGCAAGCTGGCTGGCTTGCTGGCTGGCTGGCTTGCTTGCCTGTGTTTGTTTGTTTGCTTGCTGGTTTGCTTGCCTGCCTGCCTTTCACTTGTGGATTTTGTCCTTGAAGTCCGTGTCCCCAACAACCTGACGAGGTGCGGGACGGGCTGGACGCGGTGATCCACGACATGATCACCAGGCGCTTTGGAAAGCGGACGGTTCTCAGAGCGTAGCCATGCGGCAAGCCGAAACGGAAACCATTTGAGGCTGGCTTCGCGATTCGCTGGCTGGCTTGGAATTGACCATCTTAGATCGATGTCGGTCGCAAGGGTCTTCAAAAACGGGGCGCAGTGAATCCTTCTTGTCGGGTGGAGCACTCTTGTCCGCTTGTTTTCAGCATGCCACTTTTCGACGGTCTAGGGTCACGTTGAGGCTCTTCGAGCTCTGTGACATGGACGGAGATGGGGTCGTCACCATCGACGACGTCTACAGAATCGAGCTCACGACCTTTGCTGCGCACGTGCAAGAGGTCCACCAGGCGCCGCGAGAAAGCGGAGCGGAGCGCGTGCTGCCGTGTTCCAAGGGACCACCTGGTGGGGAGGGGGTTGGGTCTCAGAAGGAAGGGGTGATTTCTTCATTCAGGAATTCCGCTTATGCTGGTGAACTATAAGCAACCCGGCGTGGTTCATCCCCTTCCCCACAAGTCGCGTTGACGGTTCCGGCAGGAGGACCAGAAGCTCCTGCGCAAGAAGTGCAAAGCGATGTTTTATGAGCGCTTTGTCCGCAAGCGAAGCGATTTGATGGCCGCCACCGGATGCCTAAGGTTGAAGCTGAGCAAATGGGTGTGAAATGCGTTGCGGACCCGAGGATGCAGGGCGATTTGACGCCAGTGCGGCTACCCATGTACAAAGCCTACATGTGACTTGGTCGCTTAGCTCGTTGCTGAAAGGACAATCTGCTTGGTGGGTTCCACTCAGTATAGTGTTCCCGTTGCAGATACATGATGAGGTGTGTACTGAGTTGATCTTTGAATAGAACAATCTTGCATGTTTGGGTGTGGCGCTGAAACGCAAGGCACCACACATTGTTGAGGGAAACAGTTGTTCGCACGATAGTGGTCATCGGCAGCAGTTGCTTTGAAGAACGCTTGCATTTTGACATATTTTGACCCTGACCTTTTGATCCCTCCCACAAGCCCCAGAAGCACTCATCCTGAGAGCCGAGCAGTTGCCTGCCCCTCTCTGCCGAGGGCCAAGATGTTGAAGGAGCTAGAGCCAACTGACAGGCCGGTGTCACTGGTTCTTGTTGGGTGCAATTTTTGGGGGAAGACTTAAAATCCAACCCCAGGGCCAGGAGTTGACAAGCGTGTTTCCTAAAATACTCTGAATGCGCAAAAAAAACACTTTGCAGTTTGGACGGATGAACCGCTATATTGGTACAGGATTGGTTTCCATCCGTATGGGACCCCTAAGTGGTTGATTTGCCACTGGTGTCCACCGAGCCACCCACCAGGTTCCTCCAAGTGAGACACACTCATTGTGTGTGTGGCTCCACTCTAGAGACAAATCCATCTATTCGTTCGGTCGGGTTCTGCGGAATTTCCGTTGAGCCATGAACTCTGCAATTTTGCGGCCAGGAACGCGCGGTTCCTGATAGTCGAAGGATTTCTCATCGAGGCAGGGCATGCCGCTCACGCAGAGTTGGAACAAAGACACGAAGACTTTCCTGGCCGCGGCTGTCCACAAGTCTTGAACGTTTGGGAAGTAATATGACTGGCATGGCTGGGTTTGGAGTTCGCAACTTCGCATCAGCGGATTGAGCATCCTTCACAAATGCGAAACTGAGCCTTTGACGGTGAAACTAGTCAGTGTGGAGCAACCACATCAGTCAAGACCCAGCAGATCCCTCAACTGCGCACCGCGTTTCCCCTTTCTCCGCTTGCACACAAACGCAGAGACGGAGACCCTTGTTTTTTCGCGTTGAAATGGTTCTGTCCCTTTCTCGGGTGGGAGACGTAATGAAATGCTCAGGTGAGTCACAATCAACAATCCCAGAAATATGTGCGGCCGCTTTTTTATTTCCTGACATGGGTTTGAATAGATATGTTTCCTCCGGGGCCTCGAGCAAAGGCATCGATCAGGAATCAAGCCCAGCCGCCAACGACGCCAACAGGTACTGTGGATGGACGAAATCCATTTCACACCACCTAAGAACCCCTGGAATGATTCACCTGTAAATACCAACAAGCAATGGTTTCCCATGGTTTCAAAGTGGTGCAGGATTTTGTCCATCCACAGTACCTTTTCTGTTGGACTCCTGCCGCGGCAGTCGAGGCCCAGATGGGCCGCCAGATTGTTGAGCGACGGCCCGGACCCTGGGCCCCGTCCGTTGCGAAGGGTTGGGGCGTTGACTTTGCGGATGAAGGGGCGGGGGGGGGGGGGGTTATTTGGAAAGATGTTGCAAGGGACTGAGTCGGGCTGGGAAGCCGGCAAGCCTGTCATGGTGCCCATGTAGAGACACGAGCCGGGCTCCAGAAGACCACATTATAACTACATGGCTTCGGGCTTTCACGCGACGCAGCCTCGAAAGGCCAATGAGACTCCCCACGGGTTCCCAACGTGAAGCACCCAAGGTTCCCCAAACCACACACACACACATATCGAATTTTCATGTTTCACATTCCTGGTGCTGAAAAATGTGGGGCTGTCAGGCTTGAAGCAGGGGAAGAAGCAGGGGAGGATGGAGGTTTGTGGATGCTCTTCCTTTTCACTTGAGTTCTGCTTAGGGTTGGGGCCTGGAGCTGTGCCAGACCTGTTTTCATCACGGAATGGCACAAGCTTGGGCACTTGGAGCATTCCTGGCCTTAGTCAGGGCAAGCCGTGGCCCGTGGGATAAACGTGTCGGCAACGTGTTGCGAGCAAACGCCCGGCCCAGTGCGGCGCGGGAGTTGCCGACGCTCCTGACTAGCATCCCCCAGCCACGCGCAGGTGGGACAGGGCTCGTGTTTTTTCGGCTGTCAAGGACTGCGCAGGGGTATTTCCCCAAAGGGTTTGGGCCATGGCCTAGGGACCCTTGCGGTTGGGGCGGTTTGGGCTGAGGTGGGCATCGCGGGGACGAGCGCGGCGTTTCCAGAAGTGCAATCTGGAAAGTTGCCACAGACTGCTGACATGTGGGACGTAAAACCCAAAGCAGCCCCCGGTTTCCTCCGAAGTAGGTTCCATTTTGCCAACAACCCTGCGGCATGGGCCAACAGAGACAATTTCATACTTCAATGACCTTAGAGTTAAAACCGCATTGTTTTGAACAGCATTTGTTTCCAGCTTGATCAAGGGCTTCTCGGTTGGCGTTCCCGCCGCTTGCGCCTGGGCCAGGTGCGGAGTATTCACCCAGCCGAAAGGCCCGAGCCTTGGAATGGGGGTTCCAAATGCGGGAACCGAAGTCTTCCCCGGTTCCAAGGACACGTGTTGCGGGGTGGAAAATGAAGACCCAGGGGGGCCTGGAACAAGATTGAGCCATACTTTGGGAGGTTTCATCTGACCAACCTTGGTTTTGCAGGTGGCCGGGCGGCCGCTGGCTGGCTGAGCTGTTAAGCTACTAAAGTGAGCTGCTTAGCTGGCTGGGCCAGCCGCTCCGCAGGCCTTTCGGTGGTGTGGAGAGAGACCTGTTGAATCTGGCCCAACGCGTGGCTGATGGACGAGTCATACTGGGACGTCCTAGTTTGTTCTTCAATTACATGTCTTCGACATATCAAACATATGATTTGAGAACCTGCCTGTACGTCCGGTTCAGCCAATGGGTGTTTCCTTTGTATGCCTGCGTATTGCAACGCTGCTTTCTTTGCCAATCCACAAATGGTATTGAATTGTCCGACATGTGATTTAAACTACAGCCCTCCGATTTCAAGCTACAGCCCTCCGACGACGTGTGCTTTGCCACACTTTCTATTTCAGCAGGCACGTCGCAATGATTTGGTCCCAATGGAACTTGATGGAACTAGACTGCCCACGCCACTGAAGGCCGCGTTGCCGATGAAAAGGAAGAAGCCCACAATGCCTGGGCTTTGTTACCTGGTGATGTATTATAGTGTAGGGCTGGAACGGGATGGTGATGCACCTTTTTTCTAAAGATCTTTGTGACTTTGCGCAGACTTTGCATGGACATTGTGTGGACTGTTTGATCCTTGAGTTGGCACCTGGATGAATGAATCAATGCTGCCGCGGTTCATTTTAAACGCGGCAGCATGACCATCCCCCAGAAAGAACAGAGCTTTGACGGCGTATGTGGCGGATGAACTTGTCTGTCCATTCTCACCTTGCTGCGAGCAACGGCTGCGCGCGGCAACGGGGAAAAATAAGCGGGCCACCTAGGCCTAAGCATGGCTCAGGCAGTAGCTGTTTGTTGAAGGCTATGCAGGTGCCGCAGTCTCCGCAGTTCGATCATGGCCCACTCGTTGTTCCAAGCGGGCTGCTGAGTCACAGCACGGTAAATTGCATCGCTCCTGATGCTTGCGATGAGGCCAGACCATTCTCGTTAGACATTTGGGAGTTTGGCAAAACACATCCCAAGCAATCAAGCGGTACGACTGACAGTCCATACCTTTGTAGCATGGAACTGCCAACCCGCGACGTGGTTGTTTCCTCGCAACTCTTTTGGGGCTATAGGCCCATGTTCCATGTCCAAGACTACAGACGCTCCCACTCGCTTGCGGGCTTGCTTGAAAGCTCCACCTTCTATTGTTAGGAACCATTGGTTGAAAGTTATGTGCAGGTTAAACTTTTGTCAAAACTAGGGACCCTGAACCGCACTGGTTGCATGACAACTGTGCTCGTCGACGCAACCTGAAGAGTCGGTTTCCCAGGAAGGAGCCTGATGTGTGGTTTTTGGAAGAGGGGACAAAATCGTGGAGTCAAATGACCTCTTTGACTTGGGGCTCGTTGGGATGGTCGTGACTCGGGGCCGAAGCAAGGCACTCGGCTGGTCCAACAGAATGGTGGAAGCCTGCAATGCTTGGGCTCGCCACTGCTAGGTCTCAGACCAGGCTACTATATAGGGCTGGAAGGGAGTGTCGCATTTTGAAAAGGTCTTTGACATATCTGTTGATCTTTTTGCATGGACTTTGTGGACTATTTGACCCTTGAATTCGGGCTTCGTGCTATGGCAACATGGCTATCCCTCAGACCACAATTTTGAGCTGCCTTGCCTTGGCGGATGAATCTACTCGCATTGTGACTCCTGTTTGGGGTGAAATGCCAACATGGGCTGGGATTCGGTTTACCACTTTTGGCTCCTTCCCGGATCTTTTTGTTAAGTGACCGAGCGGTGACATGGACATGAGGACCGAGGGGGTCCCTCATTTCATGGCGAGTTGTTCACCCATAAAAAATTCAAGAAGCGTGCAGATCTTCCGATTTCCAGCCATTGGCTCAGCAGCGTTGCTGTGAGACGCGTAGAGGACGCGCCCATCCGCGCACATCCGACGAGATGGGCAACACGGCGTTTTGCGGCGAGCTTTGCCAAGGGCAGGCCGGAGTCCTGGAGCGTTGGCGGTGTTTTTCGGTGTTTGTTTGCTAGGGTGCCCGCTTATTGAATCTTATTGACATGCCATCTGCTTGTTTGCTTTTCTTGCTGGCTTGCTGGCTTGCAAGCTGGCTGGCTTGCTTTCTTGCTGGCTGGCTGGCTGGCTGGCTTGCTTGCCTGTGTTTGTTTGTTTGCTTGCTGGCTTGCTTGCCTGCCTGCCTATTCACTTGTGGATTTTTTCCTTGAAGTCCGTGTCCGCAACAAACTGGCGAGGTGCGGGACGGGCTGGACGCGGTGATCCACGACATGATCACCAGGCGCTTTGGAAAGCGGATGGTTCTCAGAGCGTAGCCATGCGCCAAGCCGAAAAGGAAGCCATTTGTGGCTGGCTTCGCGATTCGCTGGCTGACTGGCTTGGAATTGACATGAATCGACCATCTTAGATCGATGTCGGTCGCAAGGGTCTTCAAAAACGGGGCGCAGTGAATCCTTCTTGTCGGGTGGAGCACTCTTGTCCGCTTGTTTTCAGCATGCCACTGTTCGACGGTCTAGGGTCACGTTGAGGCTCTTCGAGCTCTGTGACATGGACGGAGATGGGGTCGTCACCATCGACGACGTCTACAGAATCGAGCTCACGACCTTTGCTGCGCACGTGCAAGAGGTCCACCAGGCGCCGCGAGAAAGCGGAGCAGAGCGCGTGCTGCCGTGTTCCAAGGGACCACCTGGTGGGGAGGGGTTGGGTCTCAGAAGGAAGGGGTGATTTCTTCATTCAGGAATTCCGCTTATGCTGGTGAACTATAAGCAACCGGCGTGGTACCCGGCGTGGTTCATCCCCTTCCCCGCAAGTCGCGTTGACGGTTCCGGCAGGAGGACCAGAAGCTCCTGCGCAAGAAGTGCAAAGCGATGTTTTATGAGCGCTTTGTCCGCAAGAGAAGTGTTTTGATGGCCGCCGCCGGACGCCTAAGGAAGCTGAGCGAATGGGTGTGAAATGCGTTGCGGACCCGAGGATGCAGGGCGATTTGACGCCAGTGCGGCTACCCATGTACAAAGCCTACATGTGACTCGGTCGCTTAGCTCGTTGCTGAAAGGACAATCTGCTTGGTGGGTTCCACTCAGTATAGTGTGCCCGTTGCAGATACATGATGAGGTGTATGATGAGGTGTGTACTGAGTTGATCTTTCAATAGAACAATCTTGCATGTTTGGGTGTGGCGCTGAAACACAAGGCAACACACATTGTTGAGGGAAACAGTTGTTCGCACGATAGTGGTCATCGGCAGCAGTTGCTTTGAAGAAAACTTGAATTTTGACCCTGACCTTTTGATCCCTCCCACAAGCCCCACAAGCACTCATCCTGAGAGCCGAGCAGTTGCCTGCCCCTCTCTGCCGAGGGCCAAGATGTTGAAGGAGCTAGAGCCAACTGACAGGCCGGTGTCACTGGTTCTTGTTGGGTGCAATTTTTGGGGAAGACTTAGAATCCAACCCCAGGGCCAGGAGTTGACAAGCGTGTTTCCTAAAATACTCTGAATGCGCGAAAAAACTCACTTTGCACCAGTTTGGATGGATGAGCCGCTATATTGGTACAGGATTGGTTTCCATCCGTATGGGACCCCTAAGTGGTTGATTTGCCACTGGTGTCCACCGAGCCACCCACCAGGTTCCTCCAAGTGAGACACACTCATTGTGTGTGTGGCTCCCCTCTAGAGACAAATCCATCTATTCGTTCGGTCGGGTTCTGCGGAATTTCCGTTGAGCCATGAACTCTGCAATTTTGCTGCCAGGAACGCGCGGTTCCTGATAGTCGAAGGATTTCTCATCGAGGCAGGGCATGCGCTCACGCAGAGTTGGAACAAAGACACGAAGACTTTCCTGGCCACGGCTGTCCACAAGTCTTGAACGTTTGGGAAGTAATATGACTGGCATGGCTGGGTTTGGAGTTCGCAACTTCGCATCAGCGGATTGAGCATCCTTCACAAATGCGAAACTGAGCCTTTGACGGTGAAACTAGTCAGTGTGGACCAACCACATCAGTCAAGACCCTGCAGATCCGTCAACTGCGCACCGCGTTTCCCCTTTCTCCGCTTGCACACAAACGCAGAGACGGAGACCCTTGTTTTTTTCGCGTTGAAATGGTTCTGTCCCTTTCTCGGGTGGGAGACGTAATGAAATGCTCAGGTGAGTCACAATCAACAATCCCAGAAATATGTGCGGCCGCTTTTTTATTTCCTGACATGGGTTTGAATAGATATGTTTCCTCCGGGGCCTCGAGCAAAGGCATCGATCAGGAATCAAGCCCAGCCGCCAACGACGCCAACAGGTACTGTGGATGGACGAAATCCATTTCACACCACCTAAGAACCCCTGGAATGATTCACCTGTAAATACCAACAAGCAATGGTTTCCCATGGTTTCAAAATGTTTCAAAGTGGTGCAGGATTTTGTCCATCCACAGTACCTTTTCTGTTGGACTCCTGCCGCGGCAGTCGAGGCCCAGATGGGCCGCCAGATTGTTGAGCGACGGCCCGGACCCTGGGCCCCGTCCGTTGCGAAGGGTTGGGGCGTTGACTTTGCGGATGAAGGGGCGGGGGGGGGGGGGGTTATTTGGAAAGATGTTGCAAGGGACTGAGTCGGGCTGGGAAGCCGGCAAGCCTGTCATGGTGCCCATGTAGAGACACGAGCCGGGCTCCAGAAGACCACATTATAACTACATGGCTTCGGGCTTTCACGCGACGCAGCCTTGAAAGGCCAATGAGACTTTTGACGGGTTTCCCAACGTGGAGCACCCAAGGTTCCCCAAAGCACACACACATATCGAATTTTCATGTTTCACATTCCTGGTGCATCTGAAAAATGTGGGGCTGTCAGGCTTGAAGCGGGGGAAGAAGCAGGGGAGGATGGAGGGTTGTGGATGCTCTTCCTTTTCACTTGAGTTCTGCTTAGGGTTGGCACTTGGAGCATTCCTGGCCCTTACTCAGAGCAAGCCGTGGCCCGTGGGATCAACGTGTCGGCAACGTGTTGCGAGCAAACGCCCGGCCCAGTGCGGCGCGGGAGTTGCCGACGCTCCTGACGAGCATCCCCCAGCCACGCGCAGGTGGGACAGGGCTCGTGTTTTTTCGGCTTTCAAAGACTGCGCAGGGGTATTTCCCCAAAGGGTTTGGTTGGGCCACGGAGTTGTGGGTAGTGCCGTTTCGTTTGAGGTCGACATTGTGGGGACTAGCGCTGTGTTTTCAAAAGTGCAACCTGGAAGGTTGTCACAAACTGCTGACATGTGGGACAGGTTTCCTCCGAAGTAGGTTCCATTTTGCCCAACAAGGCTGCGGCATCATGGGCTGCAAACAGAGATAGTTTAATACTTTAATGACCTTACAGTTATGACCGGGTGATTTGCCACCAATGTCTCGGCATTGTTTTGAACATCGGCCCTGTTTCCCCGACGTCTTCCTCAAGCTTGGTCAAGGGCTTCTCGGTCGGCGTGCGGCTTGCGTCTGGGCCAGGTGCGGAGTATTCGCCCAGCCGAAAGGCCCGGGCCTGGTTTTCATATCTTGGAATGGGGGTTCCAAATGCGGGAACCGGGGCCTTCCTGGTTCCAAGAACATGCGTTGCTCGCAGCTGCGGGGTGGGAAATGAAGACCCAGGGGGAAGCTGGAACAAGATCGAGCCATTTGGGAGGTTTCATGTGACCGACCTCGGCTTTGCAGGTGGCTGGGCGGCCGCTGGCTGGCTGAGCTGTTGAGCTACTATTGAGCTGCTTAGCTGGCTGGGCCAGCCGTTCCGAGCGCCTTTCGGTGGTGTGGAGAGAGACCTGTTGAATCTTGGCCAACGCGTGGCTGATGGACGAGTCATACTGGGACGTCCTAGTTTTGTCTTCAAATACATGCCTTTGATATTGTATCAAACATATGATTTGAGAACCTGCCCGTACGTGCGTTTCAGCCTTTGGGCGGTTCTTTTTTGCGTATTGCGATGCTGGTTTCTTTGCCAACCCACAAGTTGGCATTGAATTGTCCGACATGCGATTTAAACTACAGCCCTCCGATTTCAAGCTACAGCCCTCCGACAACGTGTGCTTTGCCACACTTTCTATTGCAGCAGAGCACGTCGCAATGATGTGATCCCAATGGACCTTGATGGACATGGACCACCCACGCCACTGAAGGCCGCGTTGCCTATGAAAAGGAAGAAGCCCACAATGCCTGGGCTTTGGAACCTGGTGATGTATTATAATGTAGGGCTGGAACGGGATGGTGATGAACCAGTTTTCCAAAGATCTTTGTGAAGCCTTTGCGTGGACCTTGCATGGACATTGTGTGGACTCCTTGAGTTGGCACCTGGATGAATGAATCAATGCTGTCGCGGTTCATTTTAAACGCGGCAGCATGACCATCCCCCAGAAAGAACAGAGCTTTGACGGCGTATGTGGCGGATGAACTTGTCTGTCCATTCTCACCTTGCTGCGAGCAACGGCTGCGTGCGGCAACGGGAAAAAATGAGCGGGCCACCCAGGCTGAATCATGGCTCGGGCAGTGGCCGTTTGCCGAAGGCTAAGCAGGCTCCTCCGTAAGGCATGAAAGGGGAGCATTTTCCACTGGGAGGGATGCAAATTATCCGCAACTACTAGAGTTGAGATTGCCCTAACAAGGCCGCAGTCTCCGCAGTTCGATCATGGCGCACTCGTTGTTTTAAGCGGGGATTAATCGCCTCGCTCCTGAGGCCAGCGCCAAACCATTCTCGTTAGACGTTTGGGAGCTTGGCAAAACACGGCCCAAGCAGTCAAGCCGCGATACAGCTTGCAGGAACCTTTCTAGCATGGAAGTGTCAACCCGCGACTTGGATCCAGAAATCATCCCCATTTGCACCACTCAGATCTAACCCTCCCCTGCCTTGTTTGCACAGTTTTTTTGCCACAACTCTTTTAGAGGCCCATGTTCGGTTTCCAAGACTGCAAGCGCTCCCCTTGAAGCAAATGGGCTTACGGGCCTTCCAAGCTCCACCTAGGAACCATTGGTTGAAACCCATGCGCAGGTTAAACATGTCGAAACTAGGACCCTGGGCCATTAGGACTGGTTACATGACAACCAGTGCTGGTCGGCGCAATCGCCCTTTGCAAAGCTGCGGGTCATGAGCAGCTAGCCGGTTCTGGCAGACTGGAAGCTTTCCATACCGGCAATATTTAGGGAATCAACCGCACAGAGTTGATTGAAAAGACCAGCTGCAGGAAATGCTACACAAAGTTAGACAACACCGACTTTCGGAAGCATTCGCCAAGCTTCATAGAAGTTCCTGGTTGCGACGGTTTCTGTGAGTTTTGTTCCGGTCTTTTCCGCCCAAAGCCTGTGCAGGTGACGCTTAGCCCAGATGTGATCAGTCTGAACGCTGGCATCAGCGCTTGCGAAAAGGTTGGCCACTGGCAGCTCGCAATGGCTCTGCTGTTTGATCAGCAGCTTTGGCTGCATCATCCCCACCATAGAATTGGGGGAGGGGCGTGACACCTGGAGATCTTCATGTATGGTTCCATTTTCCCTTCTATGGGGAATGCCAGATAAATGGAGTTGCATGGCATACCCCCACCCCCGAGCCTCCTTAAGATAGGACAATTGTTGCAAGCATTGGCTGACACCAAGATGGTTAATCCGTATTGGGCACATGTTGTTGCTTTGTAGTATCTGCAAGGGTGCCCTTTTTCCGTACCCACTGGGGGTCTGGGGGCTGGTTGGTGTGTCAGCGCTAGAAAAGCCGCATGCTTGTTGAATGGTATGTTGACTGAACCAATTGTTCAAGACCTCCAGTGGTGCCTCGCGTTTTGTCATTTTCTTTTCTTTTTTTCCGGAAGGGGAATTGACAATCACCTGTTTCAAAACAGGCACTCCTTTTTTCTCATAAGCATCCTCTGGAGGGTCGGGCTTTCACTTGTTGCTGGTTGGGATGGTCAGGTCCAGCATCCTACGGCTGCTTTTTTTTCCCATGCCAGCCCAAGTGCCGTCCAGAAAGACAGTTATGCTTGACACACATGGCTGTGGGTCAAAACCAATGGTACCATTTTGGGGTAGGTACACCACCCATTTGAGTCAATTTTAGTGGGGATTGGGATGTTCACTGGGGGCGGGATTGACCCATGGCCACACCTGTTGAACTGTTGCTGAGTTGAGGACTGCGGCACACATATGATGCTCGTAGTGGGGCATGTGTTGACAGTAAAATCCCTGATGACGGCCATGGCAAAGCCGTCAAGTCGCTGACAGGATGGTTCAATGTTCCCCGCAACAAACCAAATTCGAATATAATTCTATATTTTGACCGTCTATTTCACCTATTTGACACCCTGTGGAGGTAATCGTCCAAGGCCCCTCCTGCGTGTTGAAAGAGGGTGAGCGACACTCATTTGGTTGCTCCTAGTCCTTTCAGGGGCCCACGGCTTGAGCGGAACGACTGCCTCGATGAGAGGAGGTTGCTTGACCTTTCAGTTTTGGTCCAGTTTTCATCACGGTCACAAAAGGCTAACCTTTTATTTGCCTGTCCTCGCAAATGAGGGGCGGATTGACGCTCAGAAGACTACCTTCTTGAATGCGCCTTTGTCTCCGCTTCCGTTGCTGCAAGAAGGCAAGGACTCAACCACGTGTCCAAGCCTGGAATGGGTAGCCTCAAGATTTTATTCTGCATATAGTATTGGAACAATAGCAACAAAAGGGCAACACGGGTATGTGCTTCTTTGGGTGAGCCCCCTTTCGGATCCGTTTGGTTTGCAAAATCAAAGCCAAAACGGACGCGAACCCTTTTGGGGTCTGATGCGGAGACCCCAGCCTTTTGGGGGCCACCTTTTCGGTCGTCGCCTGGCCAAGGCACAGCCCAACGCCCAACATCATTAGCGCAGGACTCAGAGTTCGGAAGTCTCCAAAATTAAACCACCAAAAAAAACACATGTTTTTGTCATGGGTCCCATTTGCCACGGTTCCATTTTGGGTACTCATTTTTGACCCACAGCCAGATTTGGACGCATACAAGTTGTTGGTATTCCATTCGGATTCCCTTGAAACCAGCTAAAGGGGTGGGGGTCGCGGTGTTGAAAAACCTTGGCTGTGACCTTGAGGGGGGAGAACAGCGCCAGCTAAGGCAAAAACCCCCGGCGCTTGCGCACCCAAAATGGTGCAGACTGCCACTTATAAATTGGCAACAAACGGGTATGAACCGGCACTTGAGTTGATATCGAAACCATTTGAGAGGGTGTCAACTGCCCTTAGGGCCAGCGCTTTGCCTGGTCCTGGCTTCCGATTCGACTCGTGGGCTTGCTCAGACCCACCATGCAGGTGTTTAGTCGTTGTGTCTTGTCAAATTTGTGTGTGATGGCTTGGAACACTCATGCAGCAACGGCTGTTCCACAAAGAGTCGGTGGGAGGACCGGGGTACCTTACGGGAACCCTTTGCCGCTACACCATGTGAGGTTCGGTCAAAAAGAAGTCTAATGCCCATGGAGGCGCGAGGAACTTAATCAACATCAACCACAGACACCAAGGGACTCACTAATCCGCATGACCGCGGCTCAACTCCAGAGCCCAGTTCTGCATGCTTAGCTGTTCTTAAAGGGCGGTGGTTCTGGTTCCCTTTGATCATATCTAGCTGTTTTCCTGTTGGGCGAAAGGGTGGTTCGCGTACTTACCGACAATACAGGTCAATGGATCTACTGGGAAAGAAAGACCAGTCCCAAGTCTGTCTGAAATCTGCTGGTGGACCTTGCGTTTCACCGATATGGAAAGGGTTGGTTTGGACCTCTTCTTCTTAGCCACAAAGGGGGGGTTTGACTTGCGTCTGAAAGCCTCCCACGCTTGACAGCTTTCACTTGGATCGCGCAGGCTACAACGCAGCCATCGGGGCCTGCGAGAACAGCCACCGCTGGGCCGAGGCGCTGCTGCTGTTCCAAGGCCGGTTGACTGGACGGCTGGACGTGGGAAAATGCGCTGCCCCCCGCTGGCTGGTGGTGCCGGTTTTTTGGCTTTTCTGGGGGAAGGGTTCCCTTGCCCAGGAAAGGGGATGGCCTTTTTCTTCCCCTGGCCACTGGGCATCTGAGGCTGAATGTTGATCCATCCGGGGGTTGACACATGAAGGGCTTTTAAGGTGGTGTTCACCTTGTGGAGGTGAAACATGGAACAGGCGTGCGGCTTGTTTCGTTTGATTCCCTCGCTTTTGTCCCCAGAAGCCATTTCCCACTGGTGTTTGGTGGTTTGCTGGAAAGAGAACCTGAAGAATTGCAAATCCAGACGCAAACGAAACCTCAAACAGGGCAACGTGGCTGCGAGCTTCGAGAACCTTCCAAACACGTCTGGATGTTTGGGTAGGGCATTGGTGTGGCTTCTTTGGTTTTCGTTTTGCCGTCGGAAATTCGACCCGGGTCTTTGGAGCAAGGGTTAGAAACCGTTCTACAGGGTCGTTGGTCGGACCTGAAAGCAGCTTGGTGAAGTCGAACGCCGGAAGTGCCTCAAGCGCCCGGCCCTTTTCGTAGGCCTAGGCGCCAAAGAGCTTCGGCCGACCACCGGTACCTTCGTGGTGAGCATCTCCGCTTGCGCCAAGGCTCGTGGCACATGGCACATGGCGCGTGGAAGGCCACTTTTGGCATGGAAGGTCCTGTACTGGAGGAAGCACACCCTCTTTCCCCCGATGTCGTGCTAAGGTGGGGGATGTTGGTGGCCACGTCAGGTAGAGAGGTCGACGAAGGTAGGTGGGTAGGTAATAAGGGAGTTGTTTCACCAAAATTACTTTGTGAAAATTGGGCAACAGGGGCAGGCTTTATTCAAGTATGGTTAGCCTACGGCATCACTGCACTGAACACCCTAGTGAAACCCCCCATAGGATAGAATGAGCGGTTCAGTTTACATTTCCAGTTGACGAAACATGAAAGAACCCCATAGAATATGACGTTGACAGTCCAGGGTGTCAATGTCCTTCCAATCATGCTGCTTACCTGAGTGGCGTGCGCTGCACACCGTTTGTGCCAGCATGGCGGATGATTTCCTAAACATTGCAAGTAGGAGTACACACGGGAACCCTGTGGGCTTCGTGGTTGGATGTGGTTGATGACTTGCAGTATTGTAAAAACCCTGCCCCTGATACTTACCCGGCAGGGTTTGTGTTTTGAGGGTCCCTTTTAAGCTTGGTTTGAGGGGAAATCATGAAAGAAAGACCAACATTTTGGGTGTTCCCCCCGTTTTGTCAGAAACTTCTGTCCAGGGATTTGAGCACAGCAAGGGGACGAGTTCGCAGAACTCGTGAGGGCCGGCGCTGGGAGCTGGCACTGGCGCTACAGAAGGAGGCCAAAGAGAGGGGAGTGCTGGAGGTGTGCCTGGGCTGACACCGGCGCGTGTGCGCGTGTGCGTGCGCGAAGGATGCGTGTTGTTTCTTCGGTGAGGCTCGCCGTTTTTGCGGGCAGCCATCCCAACAAATCTCAAGAAAAGGGGCGCTGCGGCCATGGCACATGAGTAGTGTTCTTTTGGGGGGGAGGACTTTTGCGGGTTGGTAAGGGGAAGCCAAAGCAAGCTAGTGTGGGTCCCCAAGATTTTCTAGGTGCTTCGGCCTGAAGATCTCCAGAATCCAAGCCAGCCCCTACCTTCACCTTATGGTCTGTAAGCCAAAGGGTTGCCCGCCTGCCCTTGCGCAAGACGCAGGCGGAAGGGCAATCTCCACCCCATATATTTGCAAGTTATGAATACGTATCTTCTTCAGACCCACATGTCCAAAAATATTAAGCTTTCAGATGTCGTGGCGACCCAGCTTCCGTCGTATTCAGAGGCTCTCCGACGGCTTCGCAAATCAAGTTATATGCATTGTTCAATGTTTCAATTGTACATCACGTTCGCCCTTTTAGTTTGCAATGATAGACGATCCCAAAAAGTGCCTTGAACGATTCCATTTGCATTCCTTGCTTGGCAGATTTCGATTTTGACGGTGTTTCTGCTCGGGCAAAGGGACCCCATTTGGACGAGGCCGTCGCGGACCTGGGACACCCTGATACCATTTCAATAAACATTGTTCCGCCCGGGGGGGGGGGGGCATATTTATTGATAGGGGCTTGGCATCGCTTGTCACCAGCCGAAAGCGCTTGTAGCATGTTGAAAGGAGGGCAATTGGGTTGTAGCCATTCAGCCGGCGAACTCTCATCGGCCCTGTTGCAAGCAGGCAACTAGGGAACCCCTGTAGACTGCGCAGCACCTTCTTTTGAATATACTACGTGCGCTGTTCGAGGTTCACCAAATATAACAAAAGGCTGTTTTCGCTTGAGGGAGAAGCTGAGAAGCTGCATGCGGCTGCCTCACGTGCCGCCAACTTCGAGCAAAGAAACGTCCAGCCGCCTCGAGGGGCGACGCTGGGCTGGCCATGTACAACGCAGTGATCTCCGCCTGCGAGCGCGCGAGGCTTGCCCGGGTTGGAGAATTGGAGGATGGCCAGCGCAGCAACATTTTTTTTCTGCAAGGTTCCCAGCGAATCGTCCCGGCTCCTTGGGATGTTTAGGGTTTTTGTCGGTTGTTTAGGGTTTGTTTTCGTTGTTGTAGGTGTTTAGCTGTTTGTTGAGGTTTTTGGTTGTTTTTGTAGGTTGTTAGTTGTTGTTGTACGTAGGTGTCTTTTTTTGGGTTGTACTCGTTTTGGTAGGCTTCTAGTTGGCTTAGTGGTTGGGCTTCCATTTAAACCACTCAAACTTAAACTTTTAGCAGGGGATCTGGGGACATCCCAGTTTTGGCACTGTGTGGTAACCTTCATTTGCAATGACTCGATGCTTGAAAGAGGGACGTATGTTACCGTATGTTTCTTCCCTAAGTTACCTGGGCGTGCGAAGGTATTTGCTCAGAAACACCTTGATTCATTTCCCAGGTGCAAGAGCTGCCGACAATCACACCAGTTGCTTTAGGGAAACCCTGGCTGGAATACCTTGTTGGGACCTGCCCATTCTTTGGGACGTTTTGCCGTGGCAAGTCCCTCAGAGTTCGTCCAGGCTGACTCTTGCAGAGGCCAATGCACAAACGCAGGGGTGCGTTAGTTTGTCACATGGACGAGGTATTTTTCAGGCCGTAGCATGTTTAGCTTTGCGCTTAAACTGTCGCTGCCAGAGCAAAGCAACCAACCCGCTGACTGAATTGATTTGTGCAGCAGATACCCCAGGAACGCTTTTTTAGCGACTATTGTGGTCACTGGGATCTAGTGGCAAAGAAGAAAGAGATACGCAGACAGACGGCAGTCCCGGTGCTTTCAACAAGTCCTTTGCAAACAAAGAAACAACTTAGGACCTAAAGCACGTACGGTTAGTTTGCTGTTGGCTTGCTTTCAAAATGGGAATGGACTGGAAAGGCCAAGTTTGCCACGCACCTGATTCCCTAAATCTCAAGCAAGTAGGGAACAAGCTAACCTGCCTGTAAATGAGCAAGCTTTGTTGCAGGTTTCAGGGGTCACCTATGCCGGCACTTGTCATGCCTTGTGAATGGGGGCACATTGGCAGGGCAAGTGGGCAAAGGAGGGTACTCTGTAAGTGCGCAGTGCGAATTCCATTTCATTTGCAATATCAAAGTCAGTTTGTGGTGTTTTGTTTGTCAATAAAGTCGGGTACAAGTTCGACACATCCTGAGAATTTATACCAGTTCTGGCCATATGGCTGTGGGTCAAAACCAATGGTACCATTTCGGGGTGGGTGCACCACCCATTTTAGAACCGATTTTAGCGGGGATTGGGATGTTCACTGGGGGAGAACCGGGATTTTGACCCATGGCCATATCCCTCGGCTGGTTTCCAGGCGCTGGGAGGTGGCCCTCCAGCAGCTGCAGGCGGGTGAAGCAGCTGGAAGACACCTGGAGCTTCGTTGTTCCAAGCCCCCCAAACGGATAGCCCCAGATAGGCCCAGTGAAAATGTCCATGGGTTTGTCCACTTTAGTTGGGTAGATCATGTTTTTTTTGGATTGAGAGGCCTTGTTGGCGGGATGGGGTTGCTGTTGGGGACACTCCTGGGCTTGTTGACCTCCTGATTGAGCTAGGTATTCGGCAGTTTGGATGGAAGGGTAGGTGATTGTTGGCTTGAGCATCTTGAGCACATATCTTTATTTGACCGTGGCAGTCTGAGGGTTTGGCACACAATCTCACGGAACACGCCATATGCAGAATCTCGTGTGAGCAGGCGATGTTTTTTTTGTGGCGGATTGTAGTCAGCCAGACCAATGTTGTCAAATTTACCCCTACATAGGTAAGTGACCCACCATGTGGCCAATGCAACAACTTGTCCACTTTTTGGGAACACTGAAGTAAAGGCGATGAACAAGTTGAACATCTCTTTTCAGTGTTTGGCATGTCAGATATGGGGGAGTGTGCCAAACATGGCAGCAACAGTTGTTGGGGGGGGCCAATCCACATTTTCCCCAGTTCAGTGGCACCCTTTTCGCTTTGAGTCGGGGGGGTTGCTAGAAACTGTCCACCATAGGTGTCCTTTTTGGTTGATTTGGTTGAAAAATAGAGGGCGATTCCTGGTTTACCTGGTGGTTCAATCAACTACCAGGCCCATCGATTGTTCCGAAAAAGACACCTATGCTGTCAACACTTCGCTTTTTCTAGCAGGGTCGCTGGAAGGGGTTGCTTCGCTCGCGCAGGAGCTGAAAGCACTGGGCTTCCGCCCCAACGTGGTGACCTTTAGCCGCGCGACTAAAATCGAATCGAATGCGACGGATGGGGTCGAATCCGCGGATCCTGGTCATTGTTTGGCTCAGATGATCCCAGGCAAGCCACGATGCCTGGACTTGTTATGACCAAGCCACTCAGACAGCGAGGGTGGGGTTTTAGCATGATCGAAAAAGCAAATCAAAGCATAAAACACTTGAAGCTGGGAGGCAAAATGAGAAACGGACACAAACCTTAAGTTCAAGTTCAGCTATGTATTTTGATGAGGAACCCTTCAGAGGTTGTTGGTGGACATCAATCCAACTAAATACTGTTGGTGCACAAAATCCTGCACAACTTGGAAACCATGGAAAGCCTTTCATTGCTGGCATTTACAGGAGAATCATCATTCCACGGCTTCTTAGGTGGTGCGAAATGGACTTTGTCCATCCGTAGTATCACGCCCAAATAAAGCCCTTGAGAGTGGCAGGATGCTCATCATTGCTTCGGTCTCAGCGGTTCGGCTGGGAACTTCGCTCCCAGGTGCCGCCATCAGCGCCTGCGAGAAGAGTCGGATTTGGGAAGCTGCGCTGGAGGCCCGGTCGGGTTCCTTTGCTCCGTCGGGCAACCCATGCGCAACCAATTCGTTGGCCAAAGGTGGAACTGGATGGATCCAATATATACATACAAATGTGTATATCATATTTATATACATACACATGTCGCGGGGGGGAGAGGGACATTAATTGAGTGGCTAGCCTGTTTTGAAGGCTCAAAATAATGGACCCAATTCAAATTGGAAAAGCTGCTGGCAGCCATTCACTTTATGTGCAGCGGCTTCGGACAGCTTTTCGGCAGTTTCACTCAGCCGCATGCACGCGCTTCTGTGAGCCTTGACCCACGGGAACCGGATCGTTGAGTTGTTCTTTTTTTTGTGTGATTATTTTGTTTTGGGGTTCGGGTCAGCCTGGCCCAGCGTGATAAATCATTGAAAAGGACATGTCCCTTCAAAACTAGCAAGAAACTAAGACCGGAAACATTTTGTGGATGGGGTCTGCCAGTCAAAAGGCTTTTGTTGGGTTTGGCGACATATTTGAGCAGCTGAAATCGCAGCCTCTTTATGGTTTGACATACTCCCCTGCAGGTGAACATAGAACACAATTATGCAGGGCTTTTGGAGAAATCTCTTTTTGGGGAGCCACATTTGGGGTTCATGTAAATATGCCGCGGAGTTGTGAAGTTGCCCCAGTTAGCGTGTTGTGCGGTTTTGGAAGGTATCCTTGTAGGAAGCACCCGCGGAATGAAGGATCCCCTCCTGGATGGGACACCCGCCCGGAAATCAACCAAGGTTGTATTATTCCTGGGTGGACATTATCACAGAAGTGCTTGCATCTTCCACAACCCTGCCTAACATTCGTGATGGATTGCTAACGTAGGGACCCCTTTGACGGGAAACAAACCCAGTCGTTCCGCTGTTTGTTTGGGGTTCCCCTATCCCAACAGGAGCCGTCCCATATATGGGAACCCGCCAAGTTGAAGATTCGCAGCCCACATCCCTTGACGTTGGGCCCGGGAAGGGCATTTCCAACTTGCTGGGTTCCATGTTGGGTTGGGTGTTCGAGCCACTTAGGAAGTGGGCTATAACCATGGTCGATAGAAACTGGCCGTTGAACCAGTCATCAATGGTTGCAACCTGCTAACTAAGTTGGTTGAACGTCCATGTAGGTCATCTTGATTAGTATGACCACTGTCACTTTGAATGGATTTTTCAAATGTCTCACAAATCAATCCCAGAAACCTAGTTTGACAGAACCTCTTGTTTGTCTGCTTGTTTTTTTAGACATCACCTTTTGATTGCTTCCTGTCAAGGCTGCTTCCTTTCAACCCGGTTTGCCCATTTCCGGCCGGCAACTCGCCAGCTCTGGGCGGACCTGCGCACAAGCCGCGTGCCCTTAGAGCTGATCACCTGCAATGCCGCCCTGACCTCGATGCCCGTTCTGGAGTAAACGCGGGGGTCGATTTTAAGGGCACCCCCCTGGTTTGGTTTTCATTTTACAGGGACTGGAGGCTGGATGTTTAAACAGCCTTTTAGGTGCCCTAGGGCGGAGGTCTGATTGTTTAAACACTTCTCCCCAATGGCTGATGCGAAGCCAAATGTATCAGTTTTCAGTTGTCCAACGCCATCATTTCACCTTCCGATTAGTGGCTAAGGCTCCACAAAGGTTAGCCTTTCTTTCCTGGTCAACCATGGAGCGGTCCAAAGCTATGCTCTTGCCGGCCATCGCTCAGCGGGCACCTGGCAAGCGCCGAAACCAGTGGTCCACTCCACTTTGTAGCCTCCGCGGACACGACCTGCGAACTGAGAAGCGGATTCGCTTGGAGTTGAAGGAACAGCTTGGCGATCCACGTCGAACGACTCGAGCAGCTAGAGCAAATGGATGGCCATTTGGGGTCCTTTGACCATGTCAGACTGAGGTTCAACCTTCACAGGCTTCTCAGAATTACTTTTGGGGCTGGTTTCCATTTAAACTTTGAGTTTGAGGATGTCGCTTTAGTGGACACAGTAGGATATTGGGGCAACCGTCCAGTTTCTCAAAGTGACATCTTGTGCATTATTCGAGGTTGGTTTTAGAAGCAATTTATCATGACCGTGGATACGGTAGTTTTGGGTGTTACCTCAGGCAACTTCCATGGAATATCACCTATCACTGCCATTTTGAGTTTCTCTTTGTTTGGGTATATATATATATATATATGTAAATATGTTGGGGAATCCTGTTGTCCCCGATTGCCTTAAGTTGTTCCTCCAGTAACTCAGTAGGGCTTTGGGGGACCAAGCTGGGTCCTCCAGTAAGGGCTTTGGGGGACCATGGCTGTCGTTTGGAGTTGCTTTAAGGGGCCAAGCGCAGAACCCCCTTCTTGTTACTTGCATCCTGGGTTCAGGGTTGAACTATGTTGAACTGATGTTGAACTTTCACAAACTTGAACACAGTTTTTTTCCTGGGGTGATGTCTCCGTGATTTGGAGCGACCCAAGGCTGTCAAGCAGCCACATACCGCAAAGCACGAAGAACACCGCAAAGACCTAAAGGATTCAAACGCACATAGTTTGCTGCATTGCAAGCGAGCAAGTTGAACACCCTGAACATGACCATTGTTTGTGGTTGGTTTATTTGCAATATTCCGAGAAGCAACTGTACCAAGGATACCTTCCCAAGATGTGGCTCATTCCCTTATAGACCTCGACGGGTATATTGCTATGCCCGACGTATACTGTGTCCGAACTCGTCCAGAGCCACATGAAAAAGACCCGTTTTGGTTCTGGATCCTAGTTGCCGCTATAGCAGGTGAACAGCTATGTTGCTTTTGATTTTCAGCGGGTAGTTCGCTTGGTTGCCTACACAGTTAAATGGAACGGTGGGTCCACGAAATCCTGCACCGGTTTGAGTGAATGAACCCTTGTGGAACGCTTGACACATCACCTATCAACTGGTGCCTGCCGTACATTGCCACAGAGTCACGTATGGGTGTGTCAAAATGGGGGGGCCCAACAGATTGCTGGTGTCCTTTTGGTTTCCCTTTAAAACAGCCCCAAATTGGAACCCTTATGAAAACACACTCCCATACAGCCCTTTCCAATCGAAGCCATCAATCCCTTTGGGCCTGAGGCGATCAGCGCCTGCGAGGCTCATTGGAGGCTTGGCCAAACAAATGTAGCCACAGCGCCTGCCTCTAGTGAACCCCCCTTTAAGCCCTTGAAGCCAGCGCTTTCCACAAGTTCGCTGATGCCAGGACACTGGCCGGGAACAGACATGTAGAACAACCCTCAACTGTCTGGTAACCTGTTGGAGCACATGGGGCCCCCGCCCCAAGACCCGCACAAACCACCGGGCCCGCCGAATTTGAAAAGTTCCTGAGGAACCAAGCAATCTTATCCTTGGCTTGCATGAGTCGCTGTGAGAGCTACCAGCGCACTGGTTCTGGGTGGCCCATCGGTTTCAAGCAGGTTGGGTATCCTTTGGCGCAGGCGGTTCGGTGAAAATATGGTCAGCCAGGTCCGTGCTGATGCTGCTGGGTGAGCTTCACGACGCTTCACTACAGCCCGACACCGTCACCTGCAATGCGGCGATTTCCGGCCCCTTGGCCTCGGTCGAGTCACGGACAGGGCGTGCCACGGTCAAAACCATAAGTGTTCCGGCCTCGTCTTGAAGCGGCCCCAGAGAAACATAGGCGCCAAGGTAAACAACGACATGCACATGATTCTCCCACCCTCCGTGTCATGAACGCCTCGCTCAGGCTTTGCCTATGGGGGACAATGGCAGCTGGCCCTGTCCATGGTCGAAGGCCCGTTCCTTCAATGGCCAAATCAGAGCTCGTTACTCAATTCAAGGGTATTTTAAAGTGAATGTTTCTATGTTTCTGCTCCGGTTGGCTGACCCTAAAGCTGGGTTCTAGGTTTCTGCATACTGTACATGACAGTCCTTTGGTGCAAGCTGGGTCCAGTTCATTCGAAAGCGTTTGGGGTCCCTCTTGGTTAGGGCTCTGGCAGTGTTGGTGGGATAACGCGATTATCGGTGGTTTTGGTGGGATAACGTGATTGTCCCATCATGACATAAGTATGGTAAATTTAGTGCCCCAGAACCCCACTCTGGTCTTATTCAAGCTCTGTCAGTGCTGCCAACCCCTTTGGAACGAGTTGGTTTCAGGTTTTCAAAGGCGGATTTCCCCAACCGAGACTCGCTTCCCCAGTTTCTGGACTCAATCGGGAAGTGAGGAATGACTTTTTCAAAGGGCAACCCGGCATTGATACGCCAATCATTCCCAGGCTAAGCGGGGGCAAGATCTTAGACACCTATACGACAATTCCCTTACTTACCAAATAGCTTACCAGTTATAGGTCAGACTATAGCTCACCAAACGGCTTGTCCCTGGCTCCCAACCCGAAGATGTCGGCATTTCTGGGCCCCTTTCCACCAACCCTTGAAGTGGTTTTCCGAGGTCCATCCGCATCCGTCCCACACCGGGCCTTGCCCCCGCCCCCTCGCCCCCGCTCCCATCAGAGTGATCCGATGTGAGCGGCAGGCATGGGCCGACTGCGCCTGGAGCCCACCTTGGTGACCTTCACCGCCACCTTCGCGGCCTGCCTTCAGGGAGGCGCGAACGAAGTGGGCCATGGAGGACGTGACTCGAAGACAGGACGTGTTTCTTGGGGTTTCAAAGGGATGTGGTTTTCCTTTTGTTGGAGGCTCCCTCTTTCTCTCTCTCTCACTCTCTTTCTTATTTCCAGCTTGGGACTTCAAATACAGCCATCTGCCCAGGGGCTGGTTTTTGCAGCCAGCGACGAGCCGTCCAGGCCGCCCGCAAGAACTGCTGCGCCTCCTGGGGGAGGCTGCCGTTGACCTGGACGCCCCCTGCGCAGTTTTCGCGCTGAGCGCCTGCGAGGCGAATCCCGGGGCCCCAGTTGTCAAGGGCATCTCTGTCATCTTGGAGGCTGCCAGCTTTTTAGCTTGGTGTTTAGTGGGGTTTTCCTTTTAGCCCACTAAAAGTAAACTTTTAGCAGGGGATCTGAGGACAGCTCTGTCATGGGTTCTGCGGATGAGGTGAACACCATCTGCCTATTTTTACAGCGAGCTCACGAGCTCACGATAAAGGAAACTGCTTGGGGATCCCTTGATTCAGGCTTTGGAGTTATAGTAAGATTTGCAGATACCATTTGTATAACGGGTGTATACTGTCTTATGGTATTTTTCAGTCCTTGATATTTCTGGACAAATTATGGCAAGCTCATATTTAGCTCATATGTTTGTTCATATGTCTCTGGTCAGATCATGAGTTTTTTCCTGTTTGAAACCAACGCAGGACATATCCCTATAAGTTGCGGGTTTGGGACCCTTTAAACAGGGCGCGGCAATGTGGTTGCCCTTCTGGTTTCCCTTTAATCGAAGAGCCCTGATTGAAAGCAAGGTGAAGAGGGAACCCTCAAACAAACACAAGCCCACACATCCCCTGTTCAAGTTGGATTTAAGACCAATTTCCAGGATATCCAGGCAATCGGGAAATGCTCTATTTCTGTGCAAAATATGGCGAGCTCACCATGCAAGGAGCAAACCCATGATGAAGGTTTACCGGGGGGGAATCATAGTATTTCGGCCAAATATCATCCCGTTTGGTGGTTTTGAGCATCACCTCTTTGGCCCTTGTTACAGGTGAGTTTCCTCATGTTTTAAGGAGACGTATATAGGACAGGCCATGAACACAGACCTCCTGGTGTTTTCCCTTTTGTTCGACCTTTCTGTAGGGGGTTTGGCCCTGAAAGTCCACCCACAAAGGCCTTTTGTCCCCAGAAATCCAGTTGTGCTTCCCATGTTTCTATGTTCAGCAAGGTTCCCCAGACAGGGAGAACACGTCCGGTGAAGTTCCTTGACTCCCCGTTTCCGCCTGGGCCGCCTGGGTTTCTCAGAACAGGCCGTCGGGTTTCATGTTTGGTTTTCCTTTGGCCTTTCAAACAACCTCAAAACGTGCCCCGAACCACGAATTTCCAGGCGTGCCGCTCTGGGCCAGCGTCAGAGCTGCTCCTTGGTGCTGCAGACGCAAACTTGACTTCCATTTGCTGGAGAATATGTACTAGTTTCCCTTGTTGGTTTTAAGGGAATCTATAGCTACTTGAAATATTGTTATGTTTCCAGGGGGCTTAAGCAAATGGAAATTGAGATTTACCGCCTAAACAAAAGTGGGCTTGGCCAGGACAATGATGTTGTGCGTGGTCCTGACTTTCGCACATACCCACATGAAGCCCCCTTTCCTCCAAGAGCCATCTTCTTTGGGGTTCAGTGGTGCTCATTGTTCACCTTGTCTTTGAGGACACCCCCAAGGGTTGTTGATTTGAGGTCTGAAAAATGTGCTTCAAGCAGGCAAGGCCCCCCTGGAAAGAGAAACCTAATGGTCCCAATTGCCTAAACGATAACGTCTTTCCAACGACCATCAAAGGGTCAGAAGGGTCACTGATGTCACTGATGTCATCTCCAAAGGTCCTTGTGCGCTTCCCTGATTGGTTCGAACATGCTTCAACCCAGACTGAATGGCGCTTTTGTTACTCAAGAAGCTTTGCTGTAGCCCAGAAGCGGTCAAAGGCAATTCCTTACCAGGTGTTCTTATCACCAATCTGGGAACTGTAGCAATTTGCCCAGCATATAGTTGGACAGGTTGAAGGGGCCTGAATCAGTCGTTTTGAGAAAGGCACAGGGTTCAAAATCTGCCAAGCCAAACCTGCGAGGGGTGGGACAAGGTGCTTCTTTGATTCCCTCACCTTGAGTTGGGGCAGGGGGCTGGTAGTTTCCAACCTGGGGGTTCAATCCAGTTGGTTCTGTTTCCACCTTTTTCCCGCGTTAAAACTTGTCAGAACACCATGTTTGGTGCAAGTGGTTTTCTTTCTTTTTGGTTTATCGATTCCGAAGCAGCTGTTTGCCCTTGTGGGGCCTGCTTCTTGCTTCTCGATTAGGGCGAGGAATTGCCGTGGCATCGAAGTTTGCTCGGGCGGAGATGTTTGGCCGGAGAGACCCGTTGCCTTGTTCAGCCCATTGTGAACATGGCAGCGAAGAATGGAGATCCTCGATTGGGATCGCTGGTGAAGCCATACCCAGAAACAGCAGTGGAGGCAGGCGGCATAGCCCTCATTGGGTTCCCCTTTGATGAAGGCTGTGTGCGAAATGGGGGCAGGGCCGGTGCAAAGCTCGGACCTGAGTATTTCCGCAAGTTCTTGAAGGGTATGGGCACGCTCAAGAACCCCGAATTCGACATTGACCTCAGCTCACTGCACGTTTACGACTGCGGCAACATCTCCGCATCATCTTTGGAAGAAGGGCATCAACAGTTGGAGGATGTGGTGAGTGATGCGCTGGGGAAGAGCTTGCTTCCTTTTGTGGTTGGTGGCGGCAACGACCAATCCGCACCGAATGGTAGAGCGTTGCTGAGGCACACTCCGATCGAGAAGGTATCTGTCATCAACATTGATGCCCATTTGGATGTCCGGCCTCGAGAGGAGGGCAAAGTGCACAGCGGCACACCTTTTCGAGAGTTGCTGGAAGGGGGCCTGGAGGGGACGCACTTCTGTGAATTTGCAGTGCAAGGCAACCAGTGCAGTGCGGACCATGCCGATTTCGTCAAGGAGAAGAAGGGCTCCTTGTTGTGGTACTCCAAGATCTCAGACAACCCTTTGCGCCATTTCCAGAATTGGTTGGATGAGCAAGGGACCAATGACATTTTCGTGTCGTTTGATATCGACGCCATTCGGTCTGCGGATTGCCCTGGCGTGAGCTGTCCCGCCAACTATGGCCTCTCCGCACAGGATGCACTGCACATCTCCAGGGCGGCAGGGCGACATCCGCAAGTCAAACTCTTTGACACATGGCTGGTCTTTGGCTCCACCCCAAAGGCCCTTAGAGCTTTTGAAAACCAGTGGTAACCGCGATTAAACCTACAGAAGGGCAACGTGTGCTCACGGAACCTTGGAGCAACCTAGATTTGGGGGGACGCACCCCTTTGAAACCAACAAGAGTGCACCAGCATGTTTGGGGCTCCTCCTATTTCAACAACCCAGTTGGTTTCTGGTGAGCAACTCAGGACATGAGCGAACTGAACCCAGCTATTGAAGATTATCGCTCCCCTCGGCTGGCCGTGCTGATCTTCTACTACTTCTTGCTGGGATACAGTGAGAGGCTGGCCAAGAAGTAGCCAGGAAAAGGACGCCTTCGCTGTTCTCGGCATGTTTTTTTTTTTTTTTGTTTAATGGCTATGTTTTTTTTAGTGGAGGGGGGGGGGCTGTAAATGACGCTTTGCTGCTCACATGCCAAGGATTGGAAGGATGCCGTGTGATATTGAATTATTGTTTGCTGATGAAGAAGGTTGGCATTGTACAGTCATTTGCGCATGTCAAGACGCAAGCATATTTTCTCCACTTCTACTCGTTCAACCTTCATGTCGATTTCAAGGACCTGTACTGAAAACTAGAAGGAGCCGAGAAGACGAAGCAGATGTTCTGCATTGGGGACAGAATCACGCATGGCCTTGAAGGAGAGCTCAGTGGGGGAGCTGCAGGTCACTGCCTTCTCTCGAATGGGCACCGCGCGGGGCGTGGAAGTCTCATTGGTTGTTCCCGCAAAGCTAGCCAGCTTGGCAGAGCAGTGGCCCAAGGCCAGCAGAGGCTTCAGAGGCGAGGCACCGTAGAGCCATGCGCTATTGCAGCACAGCATGCACTGCATCGGCAAAGAGATCAGTTGCTCGCCTTCATGAGCCTTGTCCGGATGCTGACGGAGCCTATGTTGAAACGCTGGATCAGCGTGGCGTTGCTCTCGAAATGGGGAGCGTGGAGGCGGCGCGCAATGCCAACGCCAACGCATGTCAGAGGAGCCTTCCGTGGCTCCGGAACGACAGGAACACTGTGCCCTCAGTGGGAACAAAGGGAGGTCATCCCGCGGCGATTTCACTCGAATTCACACCGCCAGCAGGATCATGAAGCAACAGATGAAGAAGCTGCAGGATATAAATTGTGTGTTTCTGTGCCATTGACTCCGCCACACATGACTTCTTGAGACTCGTGGATTCGGAGGCCAACTCGAAAGCCGTGGTGATGCGAGATTCGCATTCTGCCAAACATATTATGCCAGTCACACCACCATTGGAAGGCGAGGCCTGGCATGGAAAAGGGAACGAGAAACAGAGTTGACTCGGGAGACATCCCGCACTGCTAGGTGCTGGTGGGTGTAGTTCCATTGTTTTACACAGTACAACGAGACAGATGTTGATTCCAACAGCATCATGGATCTGGAGGCCCTTGATTCACGTGTCTCAGAATTAGCGAGTTACTGCTAAACTATCGGAGCAAGTTTTTGCAGAGATTGAGGACAGTTTGCTGCTGAATAAGGAAAACATAGATCAACAAGACCACGTGAAAGAAAGAAACCAACTGCCTCATTTTGAGATGCAAATTCGACAGATCACCAACAGTAAGCCTTAACACACGACAACACGTGCTTTCCCATCGAGCAACGTCCTTCTGCAAAAAGGTCACAGACCAAATCAGGCATAGATCTTGCTTCTGTTGCCAGTTGATGGTCATGCCTATGTGGAAAAAACACTTTTCTGATGTTGGCGCTGCTGTTTTGCTCGTCCATTGCGGGAGTTCTCTCAGCTTTACTTGTACTGGTAGCTTCTTTCGGGGCCCCAGCGTCCCACAGTGCCTTGGCTCATCAGGGGGGGGGGGGGGCTTATAATAAGGTCAAATACAGCGTCGTCAGTTGCACCGGAGGCTTGATCCTTGGGCTCTACTATAGAAAGGCTGTAACCAAGGGGTATGTACTGTTTGATGGTTGGGTGGTTTGCCACAAACAGATAGGCCATTGAGAGGCGTCTCCCGTGCTTGTCCCTGGCGTATCCAGTCCTGAACTCACAATGTGTGCTGTGTGTTCATGTCAAGCTGGAAATGTTTCGGGGGAGTAGGCGACCGTATGGTGAATCCTCCCAGGTGAGGTTTGAGAGAGACCGAGCTTACCCACGACCATAGCAGTTACCCGTTACCCGCCCTCCACTGTCTAAAACCTTTGAGATGACCCCTTTTGCAGGACCATGGTCTTTCTGCAGCCGCAGTCAGGTTCCATGCTGGTGAGCGTGAGGGTAGTGCAATACAAATACAGATACTGTGGATCGACCAACTCCTGCAGTAATAGGTAGATTGGTGCGAATTCATATTGGGGGTTTCAGCCATACTGTGGATGGACGAAATCCTGCACCACCTAAAGAAGCCCTGGAATGATGATTCACCTGTAAATACCAACAAACAATGGGGTTTCAGCCATACCCATCTCCATTCGCAGGTTTCCGTTCGAGGGGCGATTTGGACCGAGGCTTGAACAGTCCGAGAGCCGGTCTCTCGCCTTACTGGCGACGGCTGGCCAGAGCACGGCATGGGGAAAGGGGGCCCGCTCGTGCGACCGCAGGTGAGTGACGCGGCCAGCACCCCTAGAATTCGTGAAAGGGAGCGATAGGGGCCCCATTTGGTGCAATTCCAATTTGTTTCTCTCGAGTACATGATGAAACCGACCATGAAGAACCAGTCAGCCCATAATTTAGGGCTGGGGATGCTTGCTCACCTGTGCAGAGGTCTCTGACAGGAACCTTGTTGGCCATTTGTCACCTTCTGAAGATTCCACCCTGTTTCCTTGTCCCAGGACCCACCAACCCGCTTCCATTTCTCTACCCAGATTTCTGCACTGCTTCTCCCCGTAGAGGCCCTCAAGATTGTAAGTAAACCAACCGCACACAACCACAAAACCATGTGAACTACGCATCCACCGAACATGGAAAACCAGGGACCGTTGTTGGGGAGCTTTCGCCGGAAACAAAGCATGGGAGCGGAGTCAAACTTTGAAGCAGCGTTCATGAACTCTTGGCGGGTGTGCCCACGTGTGTGTGTGTGTGTGTGGGTGTGTCTTTATTTGTTTGGATGGTTCTTGTGTAGACGTGAAACGTTCCTCGTGTGGGTGGCTTGTTGGTTTGTTGGTTTACTTGCGTTGTTTGTTTGTTTGTTTTCTTGTTTGTTTGTTGTTATTGTTTTTGTTTCTTTGTCTCCTGTTTGTGTGTGTGTGTGTGTGTGTCTTTGCTCATTTGTTTGTTTGTGGGTTTGTGGCCCGTTTGAGTTTGCATGTGTGTGTGTGTGTGTTTGGTGTGTGTTTGGCGTGTGTTTGGTGTGTGTTTGGTGTGTGTTTGGTGTGTGTTTGGTGTGTGTTTGGTGTGTGTTTGGTGTGTGTTTGGTGTGTGTTTGGTGTGTGTTTGGTGTGTTGTGTGGTGTGTGTGTGTGTTTGGTGTGTGTTTGGTGTGTGTTTGGTGTGTGTTTGGTGTGTGTTTGGTGTGTGTTTGGTGTGTGTTTGGTGTGTGTTTGGTGTGTGTGTTTGGTGTGTGTTTGGTGTGTGTTTGGTGTGTGTTTGGTGTGTGTTTGGTGTGTGTTTGGTGTGTGTGTGTGTGGGTGCGTGGGGTGGGCGCGTGCGTGGTGCATACGTGCAGGCGTGTGGGCGAGCGTGGGTGGGTTTGTGCTCTATCTCTCTCTCTCTCTCTCTCTGTCTCTGTCTCTGTCTGTATCTGTATCTGTGTCTTTGTCCGTGTGTGTTTGTGCGGAGCCTGTTCAATCAGAGCCCCTTTCAAGAAGATTCCAAGAGGCTTTGCTGAGGTGGGAGGCCGGCCTGAAGTTTCTGAGCTGATCAAGCATGCTCGCCAGATCAAGGATAGGTCCACAGCAGAGAAATGCACCGATTCAATGGCAGCATCCAAGAGTCCTGCACACAGCCAGCTTCAGCAAGGACTGGATGCAGCGATACCAACTTGTACATGTTTCGGTATATAAATCCGCTAGGTTCTCACATCCCACGCCGAAATTGGTTTGGGAGTAGAATATGCTTACTGAAGCAGACTGAGACATTTAGTGCCCAACTGGGGGCAGGTTTTGGAGCTCGGGCCGCCAACCGACCCCGCAGCTTCCGGACGCGGGGCATGACGCTCCAGGCTTGATGGACGCATGAGTTGGCGGAGGTGTCTACAGGGTGAATGCCCTCAAACGGGTGTGTCCCGAAATCACGGACCTCCCCAAAATGGTGTGTCTTTCTTTCACCCCAGAGCTTGCTTTTGAAGCCAACGGGTACCCTGGAAAAAGGACACCGTCAAGGAACCGAGACCTGGCCCTTTCTCTACGGATCATAGGTTGCAACTTGGCCAACAGCCCCAGCAAAAGCGCCGCAAGAGGCTAACCAGTAGAAAGAGGAGGTAGGTTGGCAAATTTCGAGCAGTACTCCCAACGGGGGGGTCATGTCTCCCTCACTTGAGTCGGACTGTTTACAGTTCTTCGGCTTTCTCGCATAAGCCAGAAGCTCTCATGTTTCTGACCTGATCTTTGAGGATTTGTTCCTCGAATATGTTTGATGCCTTATGTTGATTCCTTGTTTCAATCCTGAAATTTGTCCGGCAGTTGGGGAGTTTTATCAATATGAATTTTTGGGGTGGCTTAGTAATGTGGGTCCTGGGGGTCGGATTGGGGGGTGGGCCTCGTACTTTTGTCAAGTAACTTTAGCATTGGTCTATTCCTGCTTAATATAGTAATGGGTGAAAAGGCGTCTGGTTGGCCCAGTATGTTTTTGATTCAGGGGCATGTGTTCGACTTCAGTCAATATTGGGGGGCTGAGGGGTTGGGGTTTGCTTTCGGGAAAAGGGTGTGGGCGGGCAGCCGAAAGCTTCAACAACAACACTTCGGGGAAGATTATGGATCGTTTTCCCCAGGTCCTCAAACTACCGTGGACGCTCCCCAAACCTTTTCACTAGTAATGCGCACGCTGCTGCCGATGATGCCTTGCGGCCCTAGCTCACGAAGCTCCTGCCTGAAAGGCAGCATGCCTGCTGCTTTCTGCCTGGACCCCAAAGGCTCCCCCAAGTTGGCCTGAAACTGCGAAATTCTTTGCTACTCCTTGTTGAAGAAACGAGAACTCAATCAGCCCTTGGCCTCCTGCACCCCCCACAAAACCACCGGAACTCAACTATGGGCATTGTGCTGCTGCCTTACATGCCCCTGCTTCACAAAGCTCTTGCCTGAAGGGCAACATGTTTGCTCGGAGTCTGAGTAAGTGCTCTAAAGGAAACGCCTGACTCAAAGTTGTGTTGCCAGGTTTCCCACAAATTTGCCTTCAAACAATGGACCCTCCAAGTTCTCACCCTGAAAACCGGGAAAACCGTTGTTTTCCTCATTGCAGACCCCGCCCATTGTTTGTTTGGAGCGACTTGACATGTGCACGAGATGGAGACACGTTATGTCCTTTGTCTATTTGTGTCATGACCTTTTGGTTTCAAATGCCGGGCAAATTACGACGAGCTCACAAGAGGACAAAGCAAGCTCACCCGTGAGGAACGTCCGCAACTATTTTATAGTTGTTTGGTTTTCAGCTATTTAGTTGTTGTTGATTCCCCTTCCTCAAGGGACGCATAATTTGGTTGTTTTCTCGATCCTGAGAGAACAGGTTGTCTGTTCTAGAGCCACATAGCAGCCAGGTAAGCTGTCAAGCATTCCTCTGTGGTCTTCGCAGGTGGGGAGATGCACGTTTCTGCTGCTCGCTGCTTGGGCGACCTGCGAGGCGCCGGCGCGCGCTCATGGGGCCCTCACCCCTGCGGGGTTGTTCGGGGCAGGAAGGCGTTGGCAACCATTTGGCGCCTGTTCCGGAGTTGGACTGCATTTCTTTTTTTTTCATCATGGTTCTGGGGGGTTGAGTTCCAGGAAGATTTTGCCACTTGTGATGCCTTTGCAATCTCTTGACACTGACAAAATAGTTGAAGGGATGGTCCATTGTCGTGTCTCAGAAAGGGCTATGTTCCTCAACCATGAGTTGCCTGGCGTGCTGCGTACTTTCACCCAAGCTGTGGATGTCTCAAGTGAAGTTTTTTTTGCGGGAAGCCGGCAGGCCCAAACCAAGTGAAATACGGTTTTCGGCGCAATAGTTTTGTTTTTGGGACGCGTGATGCAAACTGCCGCCCAGCATGCGGATGCATTTGCACTGTACGGGCCACAGCCTTCTTCAACCCCACCCAGCCCGCCTGAAATCGCCTGAATGTTGATTTCTATGTTTTCCACCCTGTTTTTTTGTACAGGGATATTTGCTTCAATAAAAACCACAGTGGTGACTGAGTGTCGTTCGCAAACGCAAATAGTCAAAGCACTATGTCGCTACCATGCATGTGTCCACCTGGTGGGCCCTGGTGTAAAAACACCAACCTTGGTCTCATTGGAGTGGATCCTATGCGGAACCAATGGTCCGGTCATGGGCAGCCCGTACCGTTGGGGAGTGACCAAAATCCACGCGGATCTAGATCTGCGTGTGCGCTTGCACGCAAATGGTCCTTCCACACATCTAGGGGTTGATTCTGTTGTTTTTCATTTGGCTGTGGGTCAAAACCAATGGTACCACTTTGGGGTAGGTGCACCACCCATTTTAGTCTATTTTGGTTGGGATTGGGATGTTCACTGGGGCTACGGGATTTGGACCCATGGCCATTTAGTTGTCCAAAGCCAGCCCTTGTCCTAGGAGTTGTCTTTCTGATTGACCCCAAGGCAACTCGCTGGAGAGGTTGATGCGAAAGGCACCTCAATATGAGGGAAATCTGCATTCAACCTCCCAGAGGTGCCTTTTGCATCCCAAGAGCAGACCCTCCCCCTCTGGATTCCAAGGGGCGCGTTGAGTTGTGTGCCACAGGCAGAGCGGATGATAGATGACGAGACGGTCTTGGCGCAGCAGTTGGCGTCTCAGAGCTCTCGGAACGTTGGCGAGAGCTACCCTCCATAGCCATGTTCTTAATTACTCATTGGTACAACCTGGAACCAGCAGTTCAATCTTTTGAAGCATTACCAGGCCCCCAGCAAGCCAAGATCTGACTTTTTCAAGGGGCCTGAGGCCAACCAAGCTCTCTGACACGAACGCAAAAGCGTCCTTTCAAGGCCACCTTCAGACACAGTGTGTTCTCCCGGTAACGGCGTCGGTTTCCTCTTGGAAGTACGCGCCTCAATTGATCGTTCAAGAAGCAGGGTTGGAGAGGTTTTGGCGTTTTGATACTTGTGATGTAGGTTTGGGCCGTAGCCGCGCCCTGATGGACTGCGTTCTGGAGCATCTTGGTGTACGAATAGTGTAGGACGCATGCTGCATGATTGTTTTTCCCACCCACCCACCCTCCCAGCCTTGGATGAAACTCCAGGAAGCGCACAGGGCTTTTGTGAGGAGTGTTGCCTGGGTTGGCTTTCCCCCCTTTTCGCTTATATCATGCTGTTGTGGTCCACAACCAAGAAGTGCGAGGGTTTCGCGTTTTGCAAGTTCAACCACTGGGAAACGGGTTGTTGCAGGTCAATGTACAACACCGGATGAAACGTAACCTTGGGACGGCTTTCTCCGATTTCACGGATCAAGCCAGATCCCCCTTTGCTCAAAGAAAAAGCAGTGAGCAATGCTGATCGTCAGGTCTTTCATGGAACAAAATAGAATTGCCGATGGTCCGATGGTCACAAATGTCCTTGTTTGAACCCCTGCGTGGTTTAAAACGCCGGAGCAGTCTTCAAGAAATGGTGATATGAAAATTGTTCCAACGCTGTGACCGAGCGTAAGGTCAGGGGATGTCAGGGGAGAGATGCCAGCCGGATCGCTTGAATTCAAAGTGTGTTTGCCCCACAGTGCGGCATGCTTTGTGCGTTGGCGTCGTGTCTGCCTGCTTCACGGTCATAGCGAGGACAACGCAACCGTCAACAACAGCGTTGCTGGTTGCAATGTGCGCTCCAGAGATTATTCCTCCCGCAACCCTCAAACCCGCAAACCCGTCTCGGGTTTTCATCCAGGTCGGCCCCAAACAATTTCCCCCTGGCGCTGTCCCAAGGAACCTGACCCGGTCAAAGTGACCCACGCTTCACGCTGGAATGACGAGGTCACACAGGGTGGAACAATCACAACGCGTAGTTGTTGCTGCCAACCTCCCTACGGAACCTTTTATCTCTGACGAGCAGATGACAAAGAGATGAGATAATGGAAAGATGTCCTTGCGTCTTCTGCGGTTCTTCATTGTTTATTTTGTTGTATTTTCCTTATTGCTTCCGTCCAGACCTGCGTGTTGCTCTGGTTCAACAGGCGGCTTTGAGCTAAACACGCCAAGGCCAGTCGCCGCTCTCCCGCTCGCAGGTTCAGGCGACTAAACTCTCTCAAGGTACGCACGACACCATGACGCACGATTCGGTTCAGGTCATTCTCATCATCATTAGTTTTATCATCATCATCATCATCATCATCATCATCATCATCATCATGATCATGTCATTGAGCAGCGCGTAATTTCCAGGACACTATACTGCGGTTCCCTTTAGCCTGATTCAGGCTGAAGCATGAGGATGGTGTTGCGCGCAAACATTGTCCCCCGCTCTGGAAATGCTGTGGCTCATGTTTGCCTGAATCATCCTTAGCCGTGGCCCTCTGCTTAAACTATGAATATTCCGGGTATCCTTCTGTGCCAGCCCATGGGAAGTTCCTCAACAGAAGCCGAATTCGAGCGAATGTTTAGGTAATTAGACAGTGGTCCCTTTGCCAGAGTTCTCAAGAGCCATTCTTTATGGGTCTACCTCAAACGGCGAAAGTAGGTGGCTTCCCTGTTAACATCACGCCAACATGAGGTTCCCGACTCAGGGCACGGGTTTGCGCCTGCGGACTTTTAGCGAGGCAGATCTTCATGACGCAGTGGCGGAAGAAGTTCAACAAGGGCGATGCCATTCGCCCAGTCGATCCCATGGCTTTCGGTTTTCCTGATGGTTTGCCTTTTGGGGGTCCTTTTAAAACAAAGTAAGAAAAGGTAGCCTAAAGCAACACGCCCAGTTGGTTAGGGGCATATTAACACACGTCAAACTGCTTGTGGGTGGATTTATTGGTCATGTCAGTCAAGCACCAAAACATTTGAACTGCGATTGGCCAGTCAATTCAGCAGTTCTGTTATTGTTTTTGTGTTTGGTTGGAACTCCACAGAAAACCCGAAAAGAAAACAAGCAAAGGGGAAACAACAAAAAGCGGTGTGCTTTCCTCTCAGGATCAGGCTGGGATGCTCATAGGGATCCAACTTGA
>CAUJNA010002535.1:380133-435133 GCA_963377175.1 Effrenium voratum | reverse complement strand
GGTCGCGGTGGCGCAAGCTTGGTTTATATACACAAGCGGCCCTTGGTTCCACCAAATGGAATTAGTTTCAAGAGCCGTGGCTCAACAATGTGTTAGACGTGGCTCACACGCCTAACTAAATCCGACATTTTGACCTTTTGGCTTCCCGCGCTTGTTTCATGTTTAGTTAAGGTGCTAAAAGTTGAACCCTATATTTTGGGCGCTTCCGCCGGTGAGAGAAAAGTGAGCATGTTGAGCGGTTCCCATGTGATTGCCTTCAGGGGGTGGGATCCCCTCGTTGACTCAACCATTTCATTTGGCTCGGGTAAATTTGAGGATGTCACCTGAATGTTTCCGGCAAGTAAATGGGCTTGACATCACCCCGGAAAGAGCAATGGAGCTCTTGGTTTCGCGCTCCGGCCCAGGCGGACAAGGTGAAAAAGTTGGTTTACTTGCCAGACCCTGCACAGCTTCATGGGCAAGGCTGGATGCGCAGTGCTCCCAACCTTCAAACAATCAGGGAAGTTGATTACCATATTTGTCTAGTTTTCCGAAGACCAAGGTTTGCGGAGACAACCTTGCTGTTGGTGTGGGGTTGTTGATTCCCTATGTTGAGCTGCTATTCTTCACAAACAAAACACCGTTTCCGTTTTCGTCTGGTGTTTTCTGGAAAGGATAATTGGACAGTGTGAAGTTTAACCATGAAGTTGCCCCCTGGAGTTGTGAGTGGTTGTTTCCCACCCCATCCACTTTTGGATATTTTTGTGCATGGGCGGAAAGACAAAGGTGCGAACAACGCATTTCAGAGGTGTTTCTGAAGGTTCTGCGGAGGTTCTAGGCCTGTTGGGCATGCTCAGGCTATGCTTATTTAGCTTTTGCTTGGCGGGGGTTTCCTGAGAAACATCAACCACCAGAACGACTGTTCCCATTCTCCGACGGCCACCAGAGTCTGTTCCGGTTTGCCAAGGGACGGAATCTTCCAATGGATGCCCCACGCTGGTTTTCCTTTTTTTGGTGTTTTATTTGGATGTGCCCGCAAAGCTTCCCAGTTTTGACACATCCAGATGTGTGTTTGCCTTGTTTTGACGGTACCCATGTGACCGGGAAACCAAGGGCAAACCACTGAGACAACCCCATTTCGTTCGCTCTTTGTACCTTTGGTCGGCTTGAAACCTTCAAACACTGTCAGGTCTCACGGCAATTCGATTCATGGGTAAAGCAAGAAGAGGTCATGAAGGTCCCTTAAGCATTTCTTCATTCTTGTGTATGAATGGTAGCAATTGGTGCAGAGGGCTGTGGGACTTGTGGTTTTCGAGAGGGTGCAGAGAGTCCCAAAGTAGTTGCCAAAGGCAGCCCAAAAGCGCCCAAAGTGGGTCCGGCCATGATAAAGGAACCCTTCATACATGTTTCCGCCGTGGATATGAGGGAACGAGTCTGAGACTCACGACTGCCCCGGCCACCTACCAACTCGCCATGGGAAACACATATCAAAGTGTGCCGTTTGTCCCATGCACCAATGGTCACCAAGCCCCGTGCCCGGCCAGATCAGATCAAGACCTTCTGGAACGCAAGCCGCATAGCGCTGGGCTTTGAGGCACCGAATGGATTTTTTGGTTTGATGGCGACAGCGGAAGGTGCAGTGGATGCGGCAACTATTGCAAGTAAGCCAGCCACGCTCGACCACACGACCAAAATTAGGCTAAACCCTGTTCCCTCACTTGCAATACTTCCACCGTATGGCAGAGGGGGGGGTGCCTGAACATTGTTTCGCACCAGAGAAATGTGGATCATATTTTCCGAAAGATTTGGCTCCTTCACTATTTTGGGACAGACCCCCTTTTTGGGCACGCTCGCAGAAAGCCATAATATCTGTAAGTCAATGCTGCAAGGAGCGCCTAGGACCGCACAGGGAGCCCAAGTTTATGCGAATGGCCTTCTGGGAATCTGCTTAAACGTGACATCGCGTACTCATAGAGGGAGGGCCCAGTTTCGTATCACTCGTGAAGGAATTCCAAAAAGGGGTGTGGGCCCTCGCCTAATCAACCAGGGTCGATGTCTTCCCGGGTTTCCGTTACCTCCAACAAAAATGCACTAGCACCTTCGGTGGGGAAGTGTACATTTCTCCAAGTGTTGGTCTCAACAGGACAACTACCCGTATTCGGGCTCTTGCAGCTTCTCGCTTGACGTGTTCAATATAAGAAATCCGGTCCCCAATAGATGGTAAAGCCCAAACATGGGTTCCTGTTGTTTTGAGTACGCCCAGTGGATCCCTTGGCTGCCGAAAAATGGAAGTCAGAAGGGCGCTGCTTGCAACTGGGAGGTTGGTGTGGGTATGCCTCAAACTAGGGGGGGAGGCGCAATTGTTCGGGCGGTTTTCTCTTGGTTTCCTGTTAAAGCAACCCCATTTCTTGGATAGACGTACTTGAGGGCATGCGTGAAACCGAGCCAGGAAATGGAAGCCTACGAGTCCGAGGGGGAGTGCCCTACACTTCGCTTCACGCCGGAGGTGTCAGCAAGGGTCGTTTAAGTTATTTATGAAAATGTTGTCACCTTCGGTCGATTTATAGTGTTGTTATCTAGCAGATTGACATTTGTCTTAATTGTGTTTTTTGGCGACTGAATCCTTGTTTTTGTTTTTTTATAGATGGTCAATTTCGATAGACACATTTATATCTTATTTATGTGTATTGACATGTAATTAGTGTTTTGTTTAAGAGCACAATCACATAAAACACATCAGCATCTGATTGTTATGGTACCTCTCTGTACACTGTTTGTTGTTTCGTGTTCATCTTATTGTAAATGTGTTGTATCATTATTCTTCGTTGTTCGTGTCTAATCCATCTCTTCCATCTTTCCAAATCCCAAGGTGTTACACAGTTGTAGATGGTGAACCTGATGGAGTAGAACGGGATAGAGAGATGGCTTCTAAGACTATAGCCACAGCATATGATATTGGATTTTGTCCGGTAGAAACATTGCTTGACGAGGAACAATTAATCAGCTTAAACCAAGATGATAATGATGCACATAAGATTAACTCTCATGGATTATTGAGTAATAATTCCATTTACCATTGTGACCCAACAGATTAACTCCTAGAGACAGATGATGGGTCTCTCCGTTCCCTTTCGATTGCATACTATGTGCGCGCTCGCGATGGAAAGGTCTGGTCGGGAGATAGAGATGGGGAAGTGAGCGAACCATTCTCAGAACAATCGCCAGTCAAGGAAGGTCCAACCTTTTCCGTGTCCTTTTTCCTCCTCTTTGGACAACACCGCTAGGCGAACATTCCCAGAGGTCGAAAGAAGAGTCTGGAAGAAAGCCAAATTATGCCAAGGAATAGAGACCCAGCTGGTTGGAACCTGACAGGAGATCCGTTTGGGAGCAAATCAGTGCTCTAAGCACGCTGCCGGGTGCTTTGCTAGTGGGAGAATATGTATCGGAAGCAATCTCAAACACATCCAACGTGTAGGGATCTTTCTGGCTAATTCCAGTAGGGCACCAGCAGGAATCCGTTGCGACTGGGCCTTTAGCGCCTTTCACTTGGAGGATCCTTGGCGGTTCTTACTACCTGCATGGACAACCCAGGGCCCTCCTTCCACACCCCCAGGCGCTTCAAACCCAACGTGTGACGCAGAGGTACGCCGCCTCTGCGATGGTTGTGGATGACGACACGGTCGTTGTGGGGGCCAAAGAGCGGCATGTGACAACGAGACGGAACCCGACGTACGGAAGGGCCTAGTCCCAATAAAGGGAATGGTTCCTACTGTGGATGGTTGCGAAATCCGTTTCGCTCCACATAGAATCCATGGTTGAAGCCATAACGTTTGTTTGTACTTACAGGTGCCTTTGATCTGTGAACCAAGTCAGATCCTTGAGAACCTCAATGCCAATTGTTGATATGTTTAGTTGTTTGGCTCCTCAGTTCTGTCGCCATGTCGAGGAGGCTGCAAAGAATATGCCCGTTTTCCCAGGGGATCCCAATCGGTTCATTCCCAACATTGGCAGGTTCATCCTTTTCCCCTCAACACCAACCAAAGCGGCCTATCGACCACTGTTAAACTGGACTTCGTGATTTTGCTCCCAGCGGGCCCTCCACAACTAGGTCCCCCAGTAGTGCCCTTTTACCCTTTTTCGGGCAAAAATTCCCCTACTAAAGGAAGTAGACTACAGAAAAACGGGTTCCCTTATTCTATCCTCTCTACTGGAGGACCTAGACGTGGGGACGGCATCCGTGGGGACCCAACCCAATCCTTCCCCCCCCCCCCGCTCGACCGCTCGACCGCTCGACCGCTGAAGACACGAGGTCTCAAGTCCTGTGGCCTTCAAGACCAAGTGCTGCAAGGCGCGGAGGTCGGAACCAGACCCCCCCCCAAAGAGAGGCCGCATCTTTTGGGTTCCCAAACCAAGGTGCACTGGGAACCAAGGTGAAAAGGGTACCCCAAAGAAACACAACACAACTGACTGGAACCAGATGATGAACCATGTGTTGGATGCTTCTGAAAGGGACAGACAACGGACATTTCCAGCTTGATGACTCAATTCCTGAAACATGGTCTGGAATGTCCATTTGCTTGCCTCTGAAATCGACTCTACATGAGTGTTGGGTTCAAAGGGCTTGTCCTCCAAACAAAAAGCGAGCAACCCAACCACGGCTTCAAAATACACACTCAACCTCTGACTCTTCAGTTGTCCGGCTGTTGGTTTTCCTCTTAGTCAAGGGCCAAAAGGGTTGTCCGTTTGTAACTAGGTCCTTTGCTCCTTTGGGCAAGTCAGAGTGAGTTTCTTTTTGGCAGGGTGTAAGAATAGAGGCGAGCAACCCCGTATCCAGCTTGCCTGCTTCACTTTTGCTGCAACCTGCAACCAGTGTGCGCAATGCTGGTTATTGTTGGTTGTTGGGCAAGCTAATTAGGTAGGAGAGTTTGCTGGGGGGAAGGGGACACCGCAATATCTCCCTGAGGCTAGGCCGAGTTTGTGCTTGGTAGCGATGTCAATTTGGGAGTGAGGACATGGCGGACGAGCCACTAAAATTCAGTCACCTAAACCAAGGGCGCGCTCTGATTCTGACCTCTTCTTGATACCCCCTACACTTATTTTGCATTGGGGAGGTTCGCACGGAAGACACGACTTCCAACGGACCCCCCCCTGAAAAATGAGTGGGAGATGTCTTAATCAGGGGTCAACATTACCTGAATTGTCCCATGCCCAGTTTGGATGTGGCATACGTTGATCGTGGCTTAAATGATGGTTTTCTTCTTTTCACAGGCCCAAATCAACTGGTTTGCCTTTGCTTCCCTTCAACATGGCATCCCACAATAAAAGGGGGGGGCTATTTCAGGAATCGCCCATGTGTTCTCCTAATGGGATTGTTGAAAGGAATCCCTAATGGAAGCCGAGAGAATATGTTTCTTTTCAGGTGCCCAGGCGGTTTTCCTAAGTCAGGCGGGACTTGCTGGTGAGTTGAAGGCAGCACGCTTTTGCCCTGGCGACGCCTTATTATACTTGAACCCCAAGGCAAGGTTGTAGAAGAGAGAGTCCCAGTGGTTCAACGTTGGGCCCTGATCCCCTGTGTGTTTGCCCTTGGACAAATCTATGAACCCTCCAACATACCCTTCGAGCATATCCCGGAACCCGTATGAAAAGAGTTCTCATGTCGGGAGGTATGTTGGAGGGTTCGTGGACGAAGGGGTCCAACAAAAGGCCAGGGCCCTATGTAACCCTCGAGACTTTGCCCTTGATGCAACGCCTGCAACGCGTCGCACAGGTCAAGGGCCGAATGCTTTCGGAGACGCCGGGACTGCCAGTGAACGTGAGAGACGATCGTTTCGCCAAAGTTGTTTTTTTTTTTTTTTAACACCGACCCTTTAATATCTCATGCTTTGCATTACCGATGTGCCAATGTGTAGAGATGCCCCAGAATGTCTCAAAATCGGCCGAAATGGACCCTGCTTCATTTTGGCATAGATCACCCAGTATTGAAAGATGCCGTCCTGAACGGGCCACTTCCGTGTCAATCAAACCAATATGTATGAATCCTGGGTTCAAATGAGTGTTGGCCCAAACATGTGCATGCCACTCGTGCTGGCAGCAAACGGTTAACCCACCTTGGCAACTTACGACCACTTGCCCAAAGCGAATATTCTGTAGTCCTTGGAATGCGACTCAACTTTAGTATAAAGGTAGTTCCCGTGATGCCAAGACAAGCCTGGAATCAACCACATTGGCATCACAGAAGGATTTGTTGTTGTTACTTGCGTCGGGTTGGTTTAAAGTGAAACCAAACCACTTGGAAACCACACTTTTTGGGGGGTCCCCCTATTTTTGACCCACACCGCTTTGGCATCACCGGAAGTACGTGGCCCACGTTCCACTCTTCGGCAGAAACATCGCCCAGGTGGATTCGAACGGGGCCAGAGTGGAAGCTGAGCAGCGTGATGATGGCGCTGGAGAGTATGCAGCAGGCCTTCAATCGTTGACAGAAACTGACCTGTTTGCTCTTTTGGCCTTTTGCCTTTTGGGTTTCCTCCAGTATGCAGATCCCTTCTAACCAGCAAGAAGTTAGCTTAAGTGTTTGCAGGGGCTCAGAAATAACCTTGCTTATATTAGCAACTGACAGACCACTAGTCCATTGCCAGTTTGGCGTCGGACATGAGGGGCCGAAAGCCATGTCCTCTTGGGAGCACAAGTCATTGTGTTTGGGGCTCATGGCTCCTAGCTGGCTTCAAGCCACATGCGTGCTGCAGGACTCGACTCTGACACGGCCAGCCTGAAAAGCAAGCTCAGTTGTCCGAAGCCAACTTTCTAACCTTTGGGGTTTCCCTTTTGGGACGATTCTTTGCCAAGGGGGCAGCTGAGACCTTAAAGCCATGTTTTTGGTGGGCTGATGTGAAGGGACGTATATTTGTTTGAGACACGTGGCTTGCACAGCCCAAGCACAGGTTGCCCTGGCGTGGGTTTCCCTTTCGGGCCCAGAGTTCCATCCGGCACAGGCCTGAGCATCCCTTTCACACGGTGCCAAGCTGTGCTTGTGGGAACTGGGTTTTTGAGGACCCTTTCTGCAAGAAAGTGCCCTATTAAAGTGGTGCTAATCAGTAGTTTATAGGGGACGATGAGCGACTGGATCCGTTTGTGTTCAGCAAACGCCGACTTCCCCCCCCCCATGTTTTCCCGGGCTGCGGGGGGCCCCCTTTCACATCTACCCTCTTCGGGCCCCCAGAAATAGAGAAAGAAAGGACCTGGCATGGCGTGGCTCCCTGTGCTTTTCTGACAAGTGGCCAGGAGAAAGTGGATCAGGCGGAGAAGAACTTGAGGGCAGCAGCCCCAACCGATGCTACCCGTTTGGTGACCTCAGTCGTCCATGTTGGTTTGCTTTGGACAACACATATCGAAACAGTTAGCTGGAAAACATGAACAGAAGAATAAAAAAAACAGCCCTATATTTGAGCGATACAATACCCAAGAATTCAGGAAGCTATCGAACTGTTGGAGGGGGGGAAGTGGCAACCATGTCTGCTTTTGTTGGTGGACTTCCCTCAAATGTGTTGGTACCCCCTCTTGGTACCCCCTTTAATTGTGAAGAAGGTGCTCCTGTTTTAGACTGTGGTGTATGCATAGTATGCTTCAACACGGGGGCCTTCCTAAATTCAGAGAACTGTGGAGTGTAGACCTAACACAGCACCCAAATAGATTCCCAACCATACCCGCTTCAAACAACTGGCCCACGCACATAAAAAAGATTTGATACACTTTGGGTTCCCTTGAAACACCTAGACAAAGTCTCAAGAAAAAGCGAACCATCGTGTCCAATTCACAACTGAGTCGCCTTATCTTTTTTGTTTGTTCTTGGTTGGTTGGTGGCTGGCTGGCTGGGTGGCTGGCTGGCTGGCTGGCTGGCTGGCTGGCTGGCTGGTGGGTTGGTGTGTGGGCTAAGGGCTCGGTTGGTTGGTTCGTTGGTTGGCTGGGTTGGTTGGTTGGCTGGCAGGTTGGCTAGCTGCTTGCTTGTTTGGTTGGCGGGGCAGTGACAGGCCAGCATGCATTAATTTGTCATGCATTCATTGACTTGTTCATTCATTAATGCATTCATGCATTGTTGAATACATGATTTGGTTCATTCATTAATCTTGCTTTAAGTACCAGGTTTTGTTTGTATATGCCAGTCTGGTTTCCTATATGTTGTCTTTTTCTCTGGGATCCAAGTCATTTTCGTAAGGCCCCCGCTTCGCAAGGCCCCCGCAACCTCCGAGACCGTCACGGAGCTGCCGGCTACAACGCCGAAGGCCTCAGAGGTTTCGGGCGAATGCAGTAGACCTTCAGCGGGTTTATCCGTTTCGAGAAGGCTTTGGCGTTTCACTGTTCGGAGTCTATGTCTAGGTCCCCAGCAGTGCCCTTTTACCCTTTCTTTGGGGAGGGTGCCCCCTACTAAAATAGACTACAGAAAAAAGGGTACCTTATTCCCACCTCTCTACTGGAGGACCTAGATGTGTTTTTTTGGGTCATGTGGTTTTGCTGACACTAAAATTTGTTGCAGACGGTGCCATCTTCCCTATAGTGGGGATGATCGCACACATGCAAGTAAAGGACTCCCCATTTGCCTCCCACTTTCAGGTGGTTGGTATGGAGCTTTTTCAATTTGCATCCCACAACTAGACCTTCAGCGGGGCATTTATTGTTTCCAACTTGGTCAAAAACATATTATTGTATGGGCTCATATCACTTAAAGGTCATCCTCCCTTCATCCACCCTTCCATTATCTTTTGTGGGATGCGGGGAGGATGACCTTGAAGTGATAGGAGCCCCAGCGGTTTTCCCTGGTTCTAGGTTAGTACACTATCACAATGCACCCAACATGAACAACCCGCATCCGAGCAACGGTCCATATTTGAAGCCTCATTCACTGTAGTAAATGGGGTGACGTTAGGCACACTTACTAAATTTCCACTGTGAAATAGGGTGTCATTGACCAAGTTCGCATGTCAGTTGGGCATGCAAAACATAATGACCATACCTACTGTGTAAACCCTTGGTCTGGATCAGTTTGGGACTGTCGTGTCTCCCTGATACCCCCAAACTACAAGCCAAGTACAGCCATATATGGCCATGCAGGAGGCACGGTACGGCCCTGGGGTACTACCTCAGCAGTACATGAGTCCATGAGGTGAGTAATTGGGTAACTTACAATATGATTGGTCGTCTATTGTACGTTTAGGTAGGACATGGTGGGACAGCCCCGAATCTGTCGCAAAAACCGAGGAGGGACAACCCAATTTTGCCGATGTCCTCGTGGGAAAACAAGTTCATGTGTCCGTAAGCTTCAGCTGAGCTCAGAGTTCAGGGCCGCAACTGGTTTTATTTGTGCGCCAAGGGAATCGACGACCCCGGCGGCCAACTTGAACAACACCATTGCGCGGGCCTTGGTTTGCATGCCAACGATGCAAACAAGACCGTGGGTCTGATTTGAGAAACCAACAGGGATACATTTTTGCCAGACCCCCTGTTTCAAGGATTGTTGCAACATGTAGCAAGGTTGCTCTGAACCTCCAAAACGCAAAGATAGAAAATGAGTTACGGTGGTTCGTTTTGTGTTCCTTTTTCAGGGACCAAGCAATCCAGAATAACCAGTTGTTTTTTTTTGCTGAACATGCGGATTCAACCACTGACCAGCGTAGCGTTTCTCCCTTTGCTGACTTTGCTGTCATTGATTGGTTCAGATCAATGTATCTATTAGTTGTCAAGCTCTTGGGTCTGTAACCATGATTTGTCTGTCGGCGAGTCCAAAAAGCGTCCAGTATGTTGCAGACGTACCAGGCCGGGACGTTCAACCCAACGTGTTTGCGACCACTCACCAGCTAACGTGTTTTTGTTCAGTTTCTAGGCTCACACCTATGATCCCCCCTCAGGTTCCCTAAGGCTCCCGTGTTCCCATCCTCTTGGACCCACCTTCCATTGGGGTTCCCACACTTGACTCATTTTTCTGAGCAACTTATGGCGACGTCTGCAACGTCACCTATGAAGGTTTCTTTCATAGGGGTCTAGTTTGGCAAGGGCACGCGCTTAAAGAGGCCTTTCCCTCATCCTCTTGAAGAGAACGAGTTGCATGTGCCGTTGCTGGGAAATCCAGAGATCCTTGTCTTTGCAGCAGAGCATCGCAGGAGACATGGCGTGAGTTAACTCACGCATTGTGGAGCCAACAACAAGCCATGGCAAATTGACTCGCAAGACTTAGGGAATCAAGCGTAGCATTGTACTTGGGGCGCTGGTACATGCATGCCTAGAGCATGCCCTGATTACCAGTATTATTGCTTAAATTATTTGAACGCAGCCCCCCAAAGGCCCATAATGGCCATGGGTGGATACGTGGGTCTGCATATTTTCCCTTCAAATTTCAATCAGAGGGGAAAATCACTAGGGGCCTGGCTACCCCCGTACCTGATTTCAAGCAACCCATTTTGGAAAGGACAATCCAAAGTGAGTTGGCTGTGGGTGGGGCGATGATTTAATCTAAGGAACCCAGCACAAGGACTTTAACCCAGGGCCCCTTCATTACATGTATCAACCATCCCTGGCTTCTTGAGCAATGTTGGGAACCAACATCATGGTTGTTGCGAGCCTACTAAGCCAGGGTTGCCCAATTTTGACCTTGCCCCTCCGGTCTTGGGAGCAACCCTGGCAAAACATGAAAGGTCTTCTTCAGCAAGAGCATCCATCGGTGAACGACACAACAATCTCCTTTGCCAGCCACTGTCATACATGTTTTGCTCTTCTGACATTCGTGGAGCAACGGATGCCACAGCTCAGGGCGGTGGGTTCCGTTTCCCGTTGCAGCCGGAGGTTGCAGCATCAGATGGCAGCTCCACAGCCAAAGCAGCTGAAGGACGGCGCTGTCCGAATCGATGAACCTTCCATGTCAAAATATTTGTCTAACTGTGTGTTTGATTTTGAGTTGGTAGTCCTTTCACCCTGGTCCAAGCGGGAGGGAAAGGCAAAATCCATGTTTGGGGTCCCAGTCCGTGTTTTTGACACCATCCTGCCCACGAAAAGTGTTACGTTTCGCAGGGCATCGACGGAAGCACAAAGTAAAACCCATGGTAGGCGCTCGTTTTTAATCCATGGCTCCTCGTGTCAGGCCATTTCAAGTTACTAATCGGCTCGTGACTTTGAAAGCTATGATCACGAGAGAAACACGTGTGTAAGGAACTAGCTCCTCATACCAATCCACGACAAATAGTTCCCTCACACCATTCCATACCATCCCGACCATCCCTCCACCGCGGATCAAACACGGGACAATGTGCTCATGTGCATCAAGTACTAGGTCCCCCAGTAGTGCCCGGTTGCCCTTTTATGGGGGAGGGTTCCCCTACTAAAATTGACTACAGAAGAATGGGTACCCTTATTCTAACCTCTCTACTGGAGGACCTGGAATATTTGCCTCTTGTAGACCCAGCTTTGCAGGCCAGAGCACCTTTCTGGCGGGGATCACCGCACCGGTCTTGGACGAGGGTCAGGAGTCGAGCCGTGTGGGCGGTTTGTGGCTGAAGCAACCAGACCCAAAGTCCCAAAAGGAAACCAGTTGCTTCGTAGTCGGCTCAAGTTTGTTCATTCCCCTTCTAGCGAAGCAAGGATGATTGAACTTGAGCAGGGCTTGAGATACAATTGGGCCAGCAGCATAACCTTATTCTGGATACCTAGGAACTTCAAGAACCCTGTTGAACAACGTCTGAATTGGGGCGGGGTTTTGAACCGCTGGACATGGGAGAGTTCACCCTAGATTGGTTGCTTTTCCCACCTACGCGCTTGACATGTCGCACCCCGGGGGTGCCACGGTTCCCGTGTCTGTGGGAAAACGCCCTAACTAACCTCGGCTGCAATTTCCTAGCCCTTGCGCCCAAGAACCGGTCGAGCCAAACGATGGTTTGCCCGAAGTTACCTTTTGACCTTTCAGACCTGGACAGCTTTCCCAAAGCACACGTCATCCCGAACACAGATCGGTCATTTGCTTTTTTGGAAAATGGCTGATGACCAAGATATTTCCCACTTGCCAAGTGACGACTGTTTGCAGGGGGGTCCCCGTAAAAGTAAAGAGTCCGCAAGCAGGCAATTCCTACAGATTGTCAGAGTGCCTTGTATTTTGCAGCAGCTGACTAACCGCCAACAGGAGTGGGCACTTTGTTTTGACCGCATGCCCAGGGTCAACAGAATTCGGGAAGTACTGTCTGAGGGGTACAATGTTGGATCCCTTGTAAATCACGCACCTCTCTCTTCCTCGCCTGGGAGTACCAAGGGAATCCGCTTGAAAATGATCAAGTAGTCAGGGCATAAGACTCCCACTTTGGTATGACAGAAATGGTCATGTTCCACAACCATGTTCGACTAATCAGGGGAATGCGGATCTTCAAGATCTTGACAATGGGAAGGAGCTGGAGGAGACTCAACAAACCAGCCAAACATGTAAAAAAAGAGCGAGAAGTACATCTTATGGACTGTAGCTGGCTATTCCTGCAGCACTATCAGCGCAGCATAGCGCGTGGTGAGCATGTTTGAGTCAGGGGATAAAGGCTTTCCTTGCGTTTCCCCGGTGTGGTGTGTCGAGAATTTGGCAAATCAACCCCAAAAATACCACACCAAGTGGTGCCTTTGAATGAGGCTTTGACGTCTTCAAGCTTACACGGATGCATTGAACAACTCCTCACAAGAAAGCCCTAATATCATGGGCAAGGTGGTTTACCACCAGTTCGCCCCTACAATCACGACTAATATTCTGGATTTATACTGTTTGTCATTCCTCACCAGTCATACTGAGGGTTGAATCACTGTGGCTTTGCTGCACTAGGTAGAGAATGTAGGATTGCACCTGAAAGTTCCCTTCAAGGAAACCAAGGGGATAGTTTCCGGGGGCATTCCATGCCCCTCATTCCCTGATCGCAGCTCACCCCCGAGGTTTTGGCCGTTGCCTCCGTGGCGGTGGGGTGGCTCAGGGGCCGCCAGCTGGGCTGTCTGCTTCGGCGTCCATTTGCTGAACTGGATATTTGTGATTCGTCCCTGTTGGCTTTTAAGGGACTCTATCGCTACTGGAAATATATGTGTTCCAGGGGGCTGAAGCAAATGGAGGCTGGTGAAGATTCTCTTGTTTGACCTTCATGTTGTTCGCTGGACCTTTCCTGACCCCTGAAACCTACCCGGAGCCCGGCGAGTTGGTGAGAGCTTGTAGTGTTCTTCTTTTTGGGGAAAGCGGGCGTAGGCTACCACCTCCTAACTTCGCAAGGAACACCCAAGTGCGGAGCGGTGGCAACCCTTTTTTGTTGGTCGTTGCTGTAATTTACACCATGAACTCAGCCATTGGGGGTCCTCCCAAGCACCCAAAGCCATGTCCGATCAAGGCCATTAAGTGGTTCGGTTCCCATGTTGTTTCGCTATGGTAGTCAGGTCTCTAAAACCATCCGCCTTTCTAACCATGTCATTGCATGCTCGTTGGTCTGACTTGTAAGGATTTAACTCTAAAGACCTGAAGCAAGTTTCCACACTGCCAGGAGAATAGTTGAGATTGTCACAGGGGCAAGAATCAACCCAGTGCTGGTGCTTTATTTGGCATGGCTTCGTCTTATCTTGGTCTTATCCGGTCTCCACAACCACGAACGGAGCCATCAGCTCCAGGCCGTGATGGTCCGCCGCGCGCGGAACCGCCGCGCCGCCGCCATCTCCGGCTTTGAGGCGCGCTCGCTTTGGCCACAGGGGTCTTCTTTTTGCGGATGTTTGGGGCTTTATATGGCGGTATTGTGTTCTTTTGATGGCAGCCTTTGTGGGGATAGTTTAAAAGAGAAGCCAAAAGGACAGCACCAATTGTTGGGGTCCTTCTATTTTGACACATACCTATATGTTTTGCATGTTGATTGTTTTCTTTGGTCGCTGTTGATCAAGTGTGTTGTCGTTTAACAAAAGCAGCAAGGCGGAATGGGTGTGCCTCAAGACAAACAGCACACCATGTGTTTCGGGGATCGCTTTGAATGGTATCATGTTGGGCTGACTTCCTGAAGCCGGCCTCGTGACCTCTTATTGATAAACCCGTCCGATGTTTTGAAGGGGGGGTGTTCCCTCCAAAAGTGATGAATCCCCAGTAAAAGGGGACCCCCCTATTAATCAAACTGGCGTTGATTAATCCGGGATTAACATAATCATTACCTTGTTTGGCTCATTTTGCCCAGGACACCCAACAAATGATTATCGGTTTGTGTGTGGTCCATTGGGCACGTGGCCTGTGGTACTGCTGCTTCATGCAAGGCCCGCAAGGGGTAACTTCCAGCCCCAATGTGCTTGGAAGGGTAACTACTTACTTCCAGGTCCTTTTGCAAAGTAGGTGAGTTTCTGCGATTTCGACTCCTTGGACACCTTGAAGCATGAACTTGTACTCGGGGTTTGTCTCTGACCTGAGGGGAAAAAAAGGGGACGCCTCTAGCCTTCTGTAGGGTTTCTACAATTGTTCTGCGCTTTGGGAGTCATGTTTTTTGCTTGCCTTTTCTCCGAAGAAAGGTGTCAAAGGCAAGCCCTGCTGAAGCTGTTCTCAGTTTGACTGCGCTTGGGGGGGTGCTAAAGTGACACGAGTTCAAAGAGTACGGCCTTGGACCCGTCACGAACAGCCCCCGGCTTGGAACGACCATCCACTCACTTCCCTAGTTTCTGGAGTTAATTCTTTTGGGGAAAACTAATTCAGTAGGAAGCAACCAGTCTAGACTGCGTTTGGCCACTCCACTGAGGAAGTGACTTACTGCATTATTCATGAAGCAAGTGATTGAATATATTTTTGGATGTTTGATGTAAGTTCCCTTCTCCACTGTTGGCGGGTGTGGGCAGGGTGCAATGTCAAAAGCAGAATCGCCAGTTGGCTCCCCGTAAGCCCAGCCCCACAAGGGTTGCACTGACAAACCGGCCTTTCAATCTTCTGGTGTTCCCCTTGCTGCCAGCTGTTTTGGGTCAGGACCCCAGAACGTGATCCTTTAGTGTGGCACCACAGAGAAGTGTGTGTGTGTGTGTACTTTTTTACTTTTTTTTCTGTTGAACAGCAACATAAAGATGCTTAAGCCAAAACCATAGAAGGTCCAATCTAAACGTGCTTCTAACCACAAACTACTGGGTATGGAGGCTTTGTATCCATCTTTCCCTTGCGGGTAGTTGTTTAGGCGAATGGACATCCTTGGATCTCACCCCCGCCATCGCCAACATGAAGGTTGGGATCCTATGAAGCCCAAGCCAAAATAATCCATTCAGCTCCTTTGTTTGGCCCACAAATTGCATGGTGTTTGTCTTCGCGTAAGACTTCAGGGTACTTCAGATGGCTTCGCGCCCTCGCATCTTCCGTGCCCTCGCCGAGTCCATGCTCGGTTGAACAGCGAGCTGGACGTCTGAGGTTTTGAAAGGACAGCACCAGCCCTGCGGCATTGAGTCTGCGGGGTCTCCGGGGTCTCCGAAGATAGATTGCATTTTGGGGTAAACTAAATATATCTAAATATAGAATCAGACAATCAGATCATCCACATGGCTGTAGGTCAATTACAGGTACCGAAAATTGAACCCTGGCAAATGGAAACATGGACTAAAGCCTGCGGTTTGCTGGTGCCTTAATTCTGACCCATACCCACAGATCTATTTTGGGCGTGCCCTGGGGTTGGGCCAAGGTCGTTTGTTGTTGACAGCGTCCTTGGTGTGTTCTGTTGACTCTTTAAAACATGGGAGTATGAGGGTGTCTCTTTATGTGCTAGCGCCTCAAAAGGAAGGGAAAGCAGACAATTTGGCCCTTTTCCAAATCCATCTGAAAGTCCTGTTGGGACCGGAGGACTGAAGAGCGCAGATACAGTACAGAAGAGCGCTGTGCTCTTTGCTGCGCCGAGTTCTTGTTCAGACTTGCTGCCTTTGTTTGCTTGCGACAGGCGTCTCTGGTAGACGTTTTGCAGCAACCGTTTCAAGTGTTAGCCTTTGATTACCAACATGTTAGCAACTAAGTATCCGCAACAAGGAAGTTCCTGTAGTATGCCATGTTTCGTCGCTGGTTTACTCTCAATATGGGTGTGTGATTTTTTGAGGGTACCCTTGCTGTGATGGTTTCAATAAGAAACTCGATTGAAGACAGTTAAGCAGCTTTATATCAGCTTTTGCAGCTGCCTTGGAGACGGTTCCCCTCGGAGACGAACCCAGCTTGAGTCTGAGGCAGGATCCCTGTCTCCGATTTTCGGCGTGGCTGTGTCTCACTCCGCTGGCTCTCACAGGTTGGGACTTGCAAGCGTTTGGAAAGGAGAGGTCGTCCTATTTGACACGTGCCCTGAAAGTTGTTATCAGTTGTTGCTTTTGGGGTTAAGTTGGGTCTGTGAAACTCTGACGCCTCACATGCCTCAGAAAAAGACCTTCCCGACATTGGTGTCCAGGCCGCGGCTTTAAAAGAGCGGTTGCTCCAGCTCTTTTAGCGCACGAGTTGTCCGGGTGTTTGGTTCCTTTCACTTTCCCTACATTGCCTTGAAAACAACTCCAGAAGAGAACCCCCTCCAATTTTGAAACCAACCAAAGTGGCATGAACTCTGGAGGGCTCCAACACGAATTCGAATTGGGTGTCTTTGCGTGTGACATGGAACGGGGTGTTTGGAAAGGGGTGTTTGTGCCAGAACTCACAATGGCGCAAGAGGGGTTGTGCAGTCACGTGAGACACACTGAACACCTCCAACCGGGTGCGGCAAGAAAGACGCTCTGTTGATTCTTTTCCAGGGGGGGTTGGGATTGACTCTTTTTTAGCACCAGGGTTTGATTCTCACTCACACCATGCCTCGATGTGTCAGACCGTGGTTTACACACACAAACACAATCCTCACATTGCCACCACGTGAAAGACACATTGCCTTCACATCGAGTATGAGCAGCGGGCAGCTGTACGGATTGACAGGTCTCTTAAACCAATATGACAACGTGTTCGGCCATCAGACTCCTGGAATTGTGGAAATGTAAATTCAAGGGCCTCTCTCTCTCACCCAGGGAATCAGCTTCTGCGAGATGAAGTAGTCATGGGGAGGACCCACTCTGGTATCTCTCAGACAGGTTTTGTTCCAGGCTCCAGTTTTTGTTCCGCGGTCATTGTGGCTCCAAGTATCACAGAGGCAGGTGGCGCTGGGGGTTGCTCATCGGATGCGGGTGCTGACCTTAGCGGAGTGGGAGCTACGTTGCGCTCATCAGTCTGCAGATCCCAGGTGCCGCTTCTGTAGGCAGCCGGAGATTTTCATTTGAGCCACAATCACAACCTGGGAGGATGAAGGGTATGAAGGGACAGGCCCAGCCAAAATAAGTGCCGATACCTGCCCTTTTAATTCAACACGAGTTTTGGGTAAACTCCTTTACGAGGCTCGGTGCTTTGGGTTACCCAACGGGTTTTGCCACTGTGGGTGGACAATCCTGCACCACCTAAGAGCCCCTCCACTAGATGATACACTTTGTTTGGGGGTATTTTTTTGTTTGTTTTTTGTTGTTTGTTTTTGTTTTTTTTAATAGATTTGGGTGTTGTTGGGTATATTTGAGTATTTTTTGGGTTTAGTTGGGTGTTTGTTTGTGTATTTGGGTGCTTTTGGGTCTATTTTGGGTATCTGTCTGCCTGTGTTGGCTCCATTTTGGTCTCACAAGTCATCTTCCACGGCCCTGTGGCCTGCGCCACGCCTCGAGGCTTGGCGCCGCGGGACCAGACCCCCGGGTCGGTCCCCGGTTCGCGATGGACCCCGAGGCGCTGGAATGGCCCGGGCCTCGGAGAAATGGACGCCTCGTCTTAGAAATGGCTGTGGTTGTCAAAGCCGTTTTGGGATCCCACTTTGGTTGGTAGGTGAATTCACCCATGTTAGAACCTATTCTAGTGGTTGGATTGGGATGTTCACTGGGGGTACGATTTGGATTTTGACCCACAGCCAAATGCCTCCCACCCTTTGCACCTGGGAAACCTGGTCGCACCTTTAAAGGGAAGATGGTCTTCCAGGACCCACACATGGCGGGTCAAACATTTTTTGCTGGTGGGCTAGGGAATGTGGTTGAGTGAACCCGAAGGGGATTCCCTTGAAGGAAGCCGCAAGGGGATGGTTTGTAAGGGTCATTCCCTCATTCGCTGAGCACAAGCAAGTAAATGTACCAAGCATGGCACCTTGGAGGAAGACTGAAAGCTGCGCAACCCTAGCTCTTGAACTTTGAGCCACTGGCACATGAAATGGGTGGCTCGCCTTTTGAGGTAGCCTCCCTCCGTTTTTGACATGGAACCGGACAGGGAAATGGTCCCCTGAAAAGGACAATGGTCCCAACCACGACCCCCCGAACGTCAGGTTCCATGTGAATTGGTGGGAGAGGTACCCGGTTTTGGATGGTTTTAACGGGAATCCAAAAGGAATCCACCCATGTTCTTTTAGTTTTTTTGGGTTCCCCTATTTTGAGACATGCCAAGGACAAGCCTCGGATCGGTCGGTCTCCGCAGGTACTACCTGGATAGGAGCGGCCAGGAGTTCGGGCCCTTCCGCTCGGAGAAGATGAGGGCCTGGCGCTTCGGCCGCAGATCCGAAAAAAAATATCCAGTCGCACGCCCTTGTTATTTGCTTCGGTTTGTTAAGCAAAATAAGCTCAGGTGATATCCCCAACAGCACGTGGCGCTCTTTCTCGACCCTTGCGGAACCCTGCTGAACCTTACCGCGCAGAGCCGCGCCCGCAGAACCCCGCGGAGCCTGTGCGGAACCTTCGCGGAATACCTCTGAACCGCCCCGGATCGCCCCGGCCAACCCCGGAGCCTATTTGGGCTGAGACCCCAAAGCTGTTGGGGAAAACATGTTTATTGGCTTATTGGCTTGTTTATTGGCTTGTTCGATCACTACTGTTTTTCTGCTTGTTTCCCTTTAAAACCGAAATTCGCCAAAACTTGAGGCATGTTGCTGTGAATACTGGTATGTGCTGATGGTTATTCTTTCAAGGGGATATTTAAACAAAAATGCTCAACCCTCACAAAATACCATGATGGGCAGATCCTGCAGTTAGGTGGTTATCAACCAGTATTCATCGGGTTGTATCTTTCGCCCCTCCCACTAGGTTCAGACATTTTGTGCATCCACAGAACCTCCGCAGCGTTGGTACTGGAAATGACTCCGAACGAGTTTCCCATGAAAAGTATCAGCCTAATTATTAGCAGAAAGCGAGTTTGGTTTCCTTTTGGCTTTGATTGAAACGCCAGGGACCCAGGTTGTGTGTGTGTGTGCGTGTGTTTGACTTGGAGCTTAGTGTAATGGCTGCTTTGTTCTCTTTTGGCGTTTCCTTTAGGCATTCCAGCTGGAGTGGCGGCACGTTTTCTTTGCCCGTTGAGTGCACAAGGCAAACGAAAGTCGTTGTTCAGCGAGCCTCAAGTGGCACTTGCGGCAAGCAAGTTTAGTCAAGACCCAAAGATCCTCACGTATTTTAGGGTTGCTGTAAAGGACGCCTTGACACATTTCAGCCATTAATGTCACACTTGCCAGCTGATTTAGAGGATCCCCTTGTGAATATGGAAAGGATCCCCCTGAATCTCCAGGTCCGTGGAAAATGGCCGCGTTTGCAAAGTCGTTCGGTTTGAATGGATTAACATGATTAAACGCTAGCAACTTGTTGCGTAAACCCACTTTCCACAACCATTGCCGGCATCCAAACCGACCAAGTCCTTCGCTATGGTCCAGACGAGGTGAGATCCGATCCCAGGTTCGCGCATGGCTACTTTCCCATCGGCGACCAGCTCATCGTACGGCTGGACAGCTGGAAGAGACCCCTGGCCGCAATGGGTACAGAGATACAATTTTAGGTTTGAGTTTGGGGTGGCCCTAAACATCACTACTCGAAATAAAGGATTATATTAGTGCGCGATTGTTTCAGTGTCTGATGGTGATTGGGCTCAAGGGGAATTGCTCTCATAGGGATTCTACTAGAATGATTCTACAGACAATTGTTGGGTTGAATAGATTATCTTAAGTGGTCGGGTTCGCTAAAATTCGCCCAGAATCGAACGTATGTTTTTTTTAATTAGTTGGGGACAAAAGCTGAGGTAGCTAGGGGTGCTAGCGGTAACGCCGGGATGCCAAGGGTATGCTAAGATAGGGTTACGCCTTTGGCTTATTCCCGTGCAAGCCCGAGGACACATACCTGTCCGAGATCTGTATCCAGATGGTCAGCCCTGCCCGTTGAACCAACGGAGCCCTTGGCTGCCATCGGTTGGAGTCTTGGATGAGCTGCTTTAGAAACAACATGTGTAGTATCCCCTGCTTTACATGAGAAGCCCCTTTTGAGGATTCCCTCGGCCATGGTGGAACATTTGGTTTAGGGCCTTGTTCTGTGATGCCTTCGTGAATCCCTATTGAGTCACCGGAAGTCACAGGTAGTGGGAATCAACCACAGAACAGTATCACGGCAAGTCGGCCCATGTTCCTCAACCATCTTTCTACTTAGATGGTGTGGAGTTAGCTAAATGGTGAGTAACTCCAGCCACAAAGACCTTGTTTGGCAAGGTTAACACGAGGCGTGAACTTGGGTTTGGTAGGGATGGCAGACCCATTTACGCAATTCGACACTCATAAGGTTTCCTACGAAGGATGACATCTCACTTTCCCAGTTCCTGGACTTGGGAAGACCAATGTGGCGACCAAGTCTTGACTGACCTTCCGTTTGCTTAAGAATCTGTATTTATTTCCCCCTCTTGGTTTCAAAGGAAATCTACCCACTGCAAATATAGATATGGCAGTGAATTTTTAGAGGGGTCTGTAACAGAGCCGCGGCGGACATTCGTTACAGACCTCGTTACAGACCTCTGTAACAAGACCCGCTGGCGCCTTACACACCCCTCATGACATACCCAATGCATGCACAGACTCTCAGTTGTGTTCCATTGGTGCCTGCAGAGCAGATTTTGCTGAGCATGCTTTTGCTGAAGAGGCAACTTGCAGAGAGCTTGCCATTCAGATGAAGCGTTGGAACAGGGGCCGCCAAAACCTCGTTACGGACCTCGTTGCGTAGTCATGAAATTCCTCGTTACAGACCCAACCGCAGCCCCGGCCAGCAACCCCCTTCTTGCCGCAGCTCGGCTTGCGTTGAATAGCTGCAATCCAGCTGGAGCTGCGGAGGCAAGTTTGGCGTACTGCGATTTGTTTTGCCTCGTTGCAGACCTCGTTACGTAGCCGTTACATACCTCGTTACAGACCCAACCGCAGCCCAGCCTTCGACCCCCTTGTTTCTGCAGCTTGGCTTGCTAACGTTGAATAGCTGCAATCAAGCTGGAGCTGCGGAAGCGCGCTTTGCGTACTGCGCTTTGCTTTGCCTCGTTACAGACCTTGTCACATAGCCGCTACATACCTCGTTACAGACCCAACCCCAGTCCGGGCCTGCGACCCCGTCCAGGCCAGTGACCCCTTGCCGTCGCTTGGCTTTGTGTTGGCAGCTGCAAATTTCAAGCTGGTGCTGCGGAGGCATGCTTTGCGTACTTGCGACCTTCGGGCGGGAGCTGCTGCTCTGCGTTGTTCTGCGTTACATTGTGCTACTGATACTAATACGTGTCAAGAAATGTTTCCCGTCGCAGACCTCCGTAACAAGATGTGTGGCCGCGCGTTGCATACCCTCAAATAGATTCATAGCCATATGGCTGTGGGTCAAAACCAATGGTACCATTTTGGGGTAGCTGCACCACCCATTTTAGTCTATTTCAGTGGGGATTGGGATGTTCACCTACAGGGGTTCATTTTTCAACCATTGTTCTTTTCAAAAACCAGCTGCTTCCCCTGCGGTTCTGGTGTCCCCTATATCTTGGGGTGCATGAACCTCCATTTGCCACCTGTTTTGATGTTCACCAGCAGTTTCCGGGGCGAATATCTCCTGACTTCAGCAAATGGCCCAAGCCACGGAGGCCGTTGCCAGTGGCCCTCGGCCAGGCGAGCCCTTCTCTGGCGCACCGCGGATTCCGGAGCACAGCGCGGCCGCTTCGGCGCCGCCTAGAGGCGGGGGAGGGGGGGGAAGCTAGGTCTTCGAGGATCGTGCCCTTTTTTCCTTTTTTGGTTGGGAGGGTTCCCCTACTAAAATAGACTACAGAAAAAAGGGTACCCTTCTTCTAACCTCTCTACTGGAGGACCTAGTTCAGGAAGGATCCCGGTGGGTGGTTGGTTGAGGGTACCGATCTTGAGCTTGGTTTTACAGAACGCACAAAGGAAAACGAGGCTTTCTTGCTCGGTTTAAAGGAATCCGAGATGAAATCCAGAGTTTGAGTTGGTTCCCTTTTTCACACATACCCCATGTGACTTCGAATGAGCTTCTTTTGCCCTTTCCACAACCCAAGAAAGCCTGAAACGTTTTCATTTGGAGAGAAGGTCTTTCAGCCAGTGGCTCATTTTCTGGGCTTCATACTTTCAAGGAAAGCGAGTTCAGTGGTAGACAACCGGTCTTGACTTGTTTGGCCAATCCATTCAGGAAGTGAGGTTGGGGTGGATGTGATTAGAGGCTGGTTTTCCCTTTTTCACATGTCAACCTACCAAAAGAGGGGTATCATTTTAGTTTTCCATAACTAACCAAGTTTGCTGTATTATGTTGTTGGTATTTGTTTTGGTTGATCTTTTAGCTTAGTGGCAGCTGCAACAAACATGCATAGGGCTGTTTGTTGCTTACATCCACCAGGCAAAGTTCCATTCGTTGATGACCCCCCTAAGACGCAGATTCAAAGGGATGTTTCTTGCAACAACAACAACAATGGAATTGGGTCGTACAGTTGAGTTCCAACTTTGAGTCCAATTGAATAGGGCTGTCTCGAATGGACAAGTTTTGGGGAGTGGGAGTAAGCTCAACGATTGGGGGTAAAACGAGCCTGGGACACATGATGAAGATGGTGTTTCACTGTGGGTCTTATCTCATTTCCAATGTGGGAACGAACGCATATAGTTTGTGCAGATTCAACCGGTTTGCAAAGGGGGGGCTGGTCATGGGTTGGTTCACCTTAGTTAAGCTGAGCCAAGTTGAGCTCTGTTTCATGTAGGTCCTTCTGGTTTGACTCGGTCAAGACTGGCTGTTTTGGCAACAAGACCAGACCGCGGCCGAACGGCGGTTCAAAATCATTGGGCCCGCCCTCTCCCAAATGGTTTGATTTCCATTTGGTTTCCCTGAGTACCCTGAAAAATGACACCCATGTGGCAGATGGTAGCGTGTTTCCTTGTAGTGGTGTCCCACTACAGATTACGGATTAGGATTGCGAATCCCCGACTTCTGAACAAGCAAATGAACTCCGAGCATTCCAACAAGTCGCTGAACGTATTCGGTCAGTCCACAAGAATTTTCCACCGCTGGCTTGTACCACCCACTTGGTGGATTTCCAGTTCACACACGCGGTGCACAAACCATGAACTACATAAAGACACACCACGGGCTGCTCTTGGTCTGGTTTTGGTGTTGCTTTTCACCTTGACCATGTAGTTTGCTTGCCAACATACCCCTCGAGTTGGGAAGCGAAGGTTCCGAACTTTGCTTTGAGAAGGGGCCGCTAGTGGGCGGCATTGGCTACTTCATCACGCGAAACTGCGGTTATCTCCCCTAACCTGTCACTTGGAGGTGACTCAGACGCAGACCTCCAATCATGCCCTTTGTTCTTCTTTGTGTGAGAAGGTTCCCCTTTAAGCTCAACCACCAGGCAAAATAGGGCTTTTCCATGGAAATGCATTGGAGGTTGGATGAAGTGAGACGCTTGATGCCCATGCCAGGTGACGCTTATCCGCCTCCGCGGGGAGCTCGAATGCGCGCTTTTGCCGAGGGGCTAAATTGTTACTTGTAGTTTGCTCCTTGAATCATGATTGGTATATTTATTGCTTTTTGTTTGAATCCCGCCACCTCATTCTTTTCAAGATCGTTTTGGGATGCTGGCCGCGGCCTTTGCTACCTGTTCCATTTGAATTGACGGCATGAGGTTGTGCTCACCTTGTATTTGTCAGTGAAAGCGGAATCGTTCGAACCACCGGCAGACCGGTCGGTCCTTTCTTTCTCAGGCACTTAGCAAATGTCAAACAGAGGCAGGAGTTGCAAAAGCGTTGATTTCACAGTCCTTGTGCTTTTTGGTCAACAGCATCACAGCCACAGCCGCGCAGAGTGCAGGAACACCTTGAAACCTTAGACCCCCCAATGTGCGTCGGGGCCCCTCACTTTCAGGACAGAAAGCCCACTACTCTATGTCCGGGACACAAAACTCAGCAGAATCTTTAAAAGACGAATTCAGAGGGGGCCAAACAGGGTTTGAGCTCGTTTATCCCAGTGATCAAAGGATGACACTCTGCAATCTTGGCGGTTGATTATCCATTCAAGTGGCGGCCAGTTCCATGGGTGTTCGGTGTCTTTCTGGAAAGGTTTGGATCCCTGGAGTCGGGGAAGATAGCCCTACACAGCACTTGAAAGAAGATGCCTCTCCCCTTGGCGACTGGCAGCCTGCCATAGACTCCCTCCCTGCCAAGGCCAGAGACACATAGTGCGAGACGTCTGCCCGCCTGAGTTTGGAGCAGGTTCGCCTAACATTGGCTGACATCATGCTCTCCATGAAGTTCCCATTGGTCTTGGGAGGTTTCCAGTTGCCCAGTGGTACCCGTTTTTCCTCTTTTTTTCTCTCGGAAGGGTTCCCCTTTAAGAGCAACCGACCAAAAAGGATACCTTTTTTCCCCATGGCCACTGGGCATTCGAGGAGTTGCCACTAGAAACTGCGGACAGGGTTGCCCCGAACCCGAATCTCTAGGAGGTGGTGAGGTCAGTGCAGCCACGAAAACCAAAGCCAACCTGACGGAATGTTCACTCTGGTTTGCTCGTTAGGCTGAAGGAGCAGCCGTGCTCCAAGGACCCTATCACCAGGTTGAAAGTTTCGCCCCCGGAAAACCAAGTGCAGTCCCCCCCCCCCCCCCTGGTGCTGAAACAAACAGCGCCGAAAGGTGTTGTTTTTTAGGCAGGACATGTTGGGCAAACTTGATGTTTGAAGGGTATAGGGAACTTTGAGAAAGAGAAGATCCCTTTTTGACCCCTTGAAACTTGAAGGTGCCTCTTGAATCCCTTCAGGCAACTCCCAAAAAGCCTTTTAAGTTGCCGGATCCCCTTCTCAAGCAAGTAAAGGGACACCTGTAAAGAGGCGGTCTACATGCGGTCTACAACTCTAGGCGGTCCCTGTATTCTTATGTGGAGACAGGGCCAAAAGGCAAAGCGCATTGGGAACTCAAACTAAGGTCTCTTGCCTCCCAAGAAGTCGGTCTGGTCACCCACCATGGGTGGAAATAGAACACAATCTCCGACAGGGTCAGGCCATTTGTCTTGTTTGCCCTGCGAAGCGTCACTGTCCTTGGAGTTTCCTGCCCTTTGGTTCTCGTCATGGGTCGCAAAATGTGCTGTTGGTGTGATCTAGAAGTGGAAGTATGTAGCCCGGGTCCAAAGCCGCTTTGTAGTTCCTGGTTACCTCCAAGGTTGTTTGGTGGCTCCCCTTGGAAGTGCCTAGTCAACACGTACGCACATGTAGTCCACTTGGATGCTGAACGAACATAGATCTGATTGGGGTAATTAGCTCGGATTCCCTTTCGGGCACCTAAGCGGCTTGACACGGTGCTGAGCCACGAGCCATGGAGACCGTGCCCTTTGGACGTCAACCTCTATGCAAGTTGGGCCGCGAAAGCCACCCAGAGGTGGCTTTCGCGGCAGTGACCTATCCAGAGGATCATCCGCGTCTCAGAAGAACTCTTTTTCCCTTGCTCGGTGGTTCCCCCAGCGCGTTGGCGGTTTTTGCCTGGCTTGGTGGCTCACCAGGTGAATTCCCTTCCTGTGTAGTAGAGCTGACTTTGGCATTACCCCAATGTCCATGGCATCCAAGCTGGGTGTCATTTGTTTTGCCCCTTTCCCAGTTGTTCAAAAGTGTCGAAGGGAAACCACCCACTCTGGGATTCCCCTTGGAGGCAACCCCATAATATGTGACCAACTTTGTTTTAGGGTGGACTATATCCTAATATGGACCAGAATCTGTTGAACATTTTTTTGGTGCACAGGTTGGGCGCCGGGCCCCTCGCTCCTTTCGGACTTGAAGTTTACCCCCTGGCCAGGCAGCCGGTCGCCTCGGAGAGGCACGGGTGTTCCCTTGGCGCCGCTTGGGAGGACCAAAAAAAACAAAAAAACACATATATATATATATATATACATATACATACATACATTTATTTTATTTTTTTCCGCGGGGTACATACCCTTTGTACGGCTGGTTGAAGGGGAAACCAAAAAGTCACCAGCCTTTTTTTTGAGGGGGGTCCCCCAACAAAGGGCCCAGCCATTTAGTGGTGTTCCAATCCAGAGGTGTACAATCCTTTCTTGGGCAGTGGCCCTTATTTGGGATGTTTGTTTGAAGACTTGTTTTTGACATTTTAATAGTTGCACTCCATGTGAACCACAATGAACCATGTCATTTTGGTTTGGCGCAAAATTGCTTGCCGCTGCTTGCCCCTTTGTCCTTCCTTCACGTTCCCTTGGCAGCAAAAAACAACCTATGAAAAGTGTGGTCCTCCGGATTCATCCGAAGTTGACATAAGTGAGCACCAATACGATGTCTAGCGTTATGCATGTTTGGCACTGATTTTTGGTGGTCAGAATGGTGCTAATGGCTATGCGATGCGGGGGCGGAACCGGAGAGGCGTCGATTGCACCGCCGAGCATCCAGAGAACTTTACTGAGATGATTTCAAGTGTGGATCGTTGTCCTGGGCCGCTTTCTGGGGAGACCCCAAGATCACTCCTTCGGCCCCTCCAATTCGGCGGCCCACGGCGCTCGCGTGCGCGCCGCGAGAGGCCGAAGCCGCAGCAGCAGCAGCCGGTCCCGGCGCCGGCGCCGCGACCGGTCGCCCCGGCGCAGCTCAAGGCGCCAGGCGCGAGCCACCGAGATGCGCGGGCCACGTGTTTGGCGCGTTGAGGGACCTCCAGCGCCATCGATCCGGAGCTGGGAAGATGAAGTCTAGTAAGGGACAATCCCAACCATAAATAGCGGCCGCCTTCTTGCTTCTTTACATGGTTCTGGGTCAACCATTTTAATACCGGGTTTTGATTGTGGCTCATTTGTTCATGTGGATGGCGGCGAAATCCATGTCGCACCACTTTGAATCCATGGGAAACCACACGGGTCGCTTAGGTGGTGCAGGATTTCGTCCACCCGCAGTATTGGCGGCTTCCCTTTGAATTCCACAGGCAAACGTCAGAGTTTCTCAAAGATTTCGGATCTGCTTTGGGTTAGTATGTAAAGCAACACCGAAAGAACAGTGCTGCGAGAGATTCCTATTTCGAGACACACCCACGGGATTGCTTGTGTTCATTTATTTTGCACGTGCGATTCCTGACACGCAAAGAGTTTGCTAGGACCAGATTTGTACCCAAAGGCCAGGGCCTTTTGCACTGTCTCATCTGGTCACCTGGACAGACTTGGGATTTTGGACAGTTTTAGTTTCTGGACGGATTTCCCTTTAAAGTCAACTAGCAACAGCAGGTGCCCCTTTTTCCCCATGGCCACTGGGGTCTTGTTTCTCACTTTTGAAGTCAGGATAGCGCAGCGCCGGAGGCTCCACAGGCGAGAGGGACTGACCGAGCTGGGGCTGTACAATCCAGAGGTAAGAAAAGGGTCTGAATATTTAGAATCATTTTGCCCGGGTACTTTGACAAACCAAATAATTTAATTTCACGGGGCATGGGGGATTCTGCGTGTAATTGTTTAGCCCCTTTGCTCTCAAACCCGCAAGTCCATCCTTTGTTTGGTTGTGGCTTGCCGCCTTGACGCCAAAGTAAGACAAGGAGCGCTTCAGCTTCCTGTGAAACATTGTGTCCCATGTGTTGCCTGGTTAAGGGTTTCCCCACGTGCCTCCCGGCACGGGGCCCCCTTTAGTTTCAGCAATCACGCCACTCCCCTCTTCATTACGTGTTTTAAGAGGGATTTGCTGAACCTGAGTGGCTTGTAGCCCTGGGCAACTAACTCGTTCGAACCGTTTACCTGACTCCACTGTATATAACTTATATAACTCATGAGAACAGCGAGAGGACTATCAAAAGTTTCGCCAGGACAGCTTGGTCAGACACGAAGATCGAGCAAAGTTATTTCCTCCGGGAGACACGCGATTGATATGAGACACTCTCCTCCAAGAAATCAACAAGGAATTGGCAATCCCAGGTTTCCGTTGTCGCCAGAAGAGGGGAGCCTGCGTGAAAATCGAAAGGTTTTCCTGTTCTTTCTGGGCCCTTTAAATGAGTTCTTGTTTTTCATGAGCCAACTGATCATATCATATCTTCCCAGTGCAAATGGACGTGGAACGGGGCTGACTTAACTTCCATGTGCAGCCCTATTTCTCTAGCAAACAGTCTCATTTAAACCAAAGAAGCAAAGAACTGAACACATCAAAGACATGCCAAGAACAGTGAAGTACTGCAGATGCATCACGCAGAAAGGAGAATTGGTTTGCTTCCCAAGCCAACATCATACGTGGTTCATCAGCGCATCTCACCTATCAAAGTTTTTCCTGGCCGGCTGCAAAGTAGGACATCGCCGAAGAATGGCAACGGCTTCACTGGAGGGTGCCATGAAATTCTCTTCAAAATGGGCACTGTTTGGACAACCTCCCTTTGGTGGTTTCTCCTGGTTGCCTGGCTTGCGATTTCACCTGGAAGCCAAAGTCAATCCCCTGCTTAGGGCGCACTCAGACTGGTTCCTCTGGTGATTTTGCCTTGTCTATCCCAAAAGGGTCTAGGTACTTCCCTTGATGGGAGTCATTACCTCTGGATTTGCAAGACTCTGCAACCTCTGCAACCTGGTTCGCTGCCAGGCGTACCCCGGCAGTGCCCCTGGCCGCCAGCCTCAGAGCGGTCAGCCTCGAAAGCCGTCGAAGAAAGGGTCCGATTTCCAGCGGTGCTCATGTTTGTGCTTTGTGTTGGTTCCCCTTACAAATCCGCTACCAATATGAAGCTTAACCATGCTAAGCCTTTTTTGTTGGTTTTCCTTCCGCTTGGTGCTCGGGTGCCCCGGAGTGACATCGGCTTGTCTTGACGTTCTTTCTGTCTTTCTTATGGCTATCCTTTGAATGAAGTTCTCGCATAAGCATTGCTGCGGTCTGATATTCATGAACCAACTGGCAGAGGTTGGTGAGGTTTCGCCAATTCCGGTCATTCGGCATTTATGAAACTGCTGAATTAGAAGGGTGGTGTGATTACCTGCTGAGTCGCCGCCTTTGAACTTTGTGTTGGCAGGTGTCTTCATCATTGGGATCAAGGCCCAATTTGCAGTTTCCTAGTTTCTCAAATGACGAAACACCCACAGCATTTGCGATGGCCTTTGGTGTTCTTCCTATTTAGCCTCTCCCTGTTGTCCCCACCAAGCTTCCTGCTTAGCCTTTTTTGTTCGCTCTTTGCACCATCCTCTGGGGCCCCTGTCATTTGGTTGCAAATTACAAGAAGCGCACCATTGCGAAGTTCCTTTCCTTGGGGCTTGTCTGCTTCCAGTTTGGGAATAAATCCTGAAGCCATTTCGGAGAACCTCGTGATTCATCAATTGTATCAAATTGTATCCATTGAGGGTTTACTTATTTTCATCTTGAGTCTCCATCCACCAACTTGGAGGGTGCACCTGGCTGATAACAGCAAGGCGGGAGTCATTTGGAGGGTGCACCTGGCCCATCGAGAACCGCTTGCCTAGGCCCGGGCGCTTCAGAGCATGCGCCCAGCATCTTGGCAGAAGGGTGCTGTTTGGGGCGTGACCTGCCTGGTTGGGCAAAGGACGCTTCAACCAACCAGGCTCTGGTTCCATGTAAAGGGGCCCAAACGGAGTTTCTTCAACCAACTGTGGTTTGTATGTTGAGCGCTGGCCCCACCCTGGGGAGTATGTGTTCTAGAGAAGACTGAAGCAAGTGTTTTCTTCTTGTTTTTCACAGATCGAGGTTGCCGGGGGCTATTTTAGCCAAGGCAAATCTTGACTCAACTAAGGGAAACGGTCGTTAACCAAGCCATGCCCTGGAAGTCAGTTGGACAACGAAAGCAACAAGTCCCCGACAAACGGTCATGTTCCCTCAAGAGGACAAAGGGCCGAAAAAAACACCAGGCCCGTTCTGTTTAAGGTCTTTTGGCCTCCAGGGGTCCAGTATGTTTGTTTTGTGGTCCACTCTGCTCTTGGCAGGTTGGGCCCTTCCAAAAACGGTTTGTAAGCCACCTAATCAAAGGACCCTTCCCCTTGTAGCAAGCCGGCAATCCAATGTCCTTTGCGAACCATTGCTTCTCAGTCAAGCATGCAAAACGGCAACTGCGGCTTGCCAGCATGGCCTGGCAATGGAAAAATCATCCAGTAGGCTTACTTAACAATGTGTCTTCTGGCAAACTCCAGGCATCGCATCTGGCGTTTGGGGAAGGGGAGATGGGACTCAACAAGCATAAGTCATGGTGCTTGGATGCCTCGAATGGACACGTGGCCCCAAATCTTCCCAGCGAAAGAGACAACACACTTGCGGAAGTCCGAAAGGGGTCGAATCGCAGCGGACAGGCTATGGGCATCCCCCTCAGGCCGGGCTGTCGGATAGCTGGTTTCGGTTTCCCGCTTTGGGCCTCTCTTTTGGGCAAAGAAATCGGAGGGCATCCTTTGCCCAACCCAAAGATTTCATTGACACGCACCTCGAATGATGCTAGTTGTTTCTTGGTTTTTGGGCGGGGTTCCCGCCGATTACTGACAAACAAGTGCCTTTACCGCAACATTGCCAAGGCTTTTCGGGTGCTTCTCATCACGGGGACCCCCTTTTTGATGGCATTTCGAGGGAATCCACAAGGAAACTGAAAGGACATGAAAGGACATTTGGAGTTGTCTTTGCCATTTTTCGTGGTGTCCTTTGTAGACAACTTCCAAAACGGAGCCCCTCCAAAAACAGACAGCTATGCATAGAACAATGGATGTGCAAGGATGAGCTCACTTCAAACCCAATGTTGGCGTCAACAGCTGAGGCGGCCTGACACTTTCAGGTGGACTCCTGATCAGGTCGGCGTTGCCTCAAAGAAATCCGATCGCCAAAATAGAACAATGGCCACTCCGCAAAGGAAAACCAAAAGGCAACCTTTTGGTTTCCCTTGAACAAGGCCTCAAAAAGGGAAGGTACCCTCAACATGTTTCTTCGCATCCCAATCGATCTGCCTTGCAGGGCGCGCCGCCCTATGCTGGGAGGCGGACCGTGGGGCGAGGACTACTTGCTTCCCAAGGGGCTGGATCACTCTCAGGGCCTAAGTTGGTCTTGCTCCGCTGATGTTGATCGTGTGTCCTTTACAAACTGGGGTTAGTACAAGATATAGCTTGGCTATCAATACAAATAGTCCTTCTTTACCAGACCAAAGGAAGGTCAGCAATCTGGGGGACAATGTTCAGGAGCTACTTTTAAACCAACATGCATCCGAGTCCTTAAGACATTCACTACAATGGAATACAACAATGTTTAGCCTTTTTGTACCATGCACAAACAAGTCTATCAAGTAAAGTGTTTGCTGGATTAATCAACCTGGTGGATTGATCGGGCTGAATTCGTCAGCTAGTGATCCGGATCCCCGCTTAAACGGGAGGCCAATGCAATGAACATCCGCGAGGGTGTTGTTCTTCCTGCGCTCCCATTCGAGAGTAGCTGCGGGTCTGCGGTCCTTCTCTGTGCATAGCTGCCCTTTGGTTCTCCACGTGTTTTGTCTCATCACCCGAGAACGATGCGCTAAGGACTATATTCGTTTCATACGCTTTTGGTAGGTGTTCGATACTTAGGCGTTCCGTAGAGTTTCCCGGACGCACTGCTCTCTTTTTATGTAACCTTCTCAGACAAGATGGTGGCTAGTTGACTCAGGGACCTAGAGACGACCCGCCAACGACCGGCCCCCCCGAAGGGTTTTTGGGATACTAAGCCCTTGCCGGGTACGGCCTTGACAGCTGGGGGGCTCTCTGGGGAGACCTACTGTGGATGGGCGAAATCCTGCACCACCTAAAGAAATCCTGGAATGATGATTCACCTGTAAATACCAAAAAACAATGGTTTCCCACGGTCTCTTAGGTGGTGCAGGATTTGGTCCATCCACAGTATGGTTGTTGAAACCCCCCAAACGCAAAGAGGGGATAGTGGAGTTCCTGCACAAAGTCGCCATAGGCACGGAGACGGAGGGCGGGGGGCTGGATTCCTTGTACCCTTGCAAAGAAGAAAGATATGAATTCGCTATAAGGCTAGGCAAACAATATCTGTTCATCTTGTTGGGAGTACCAAACCAAAAGGCGGGAACCAAGCTTGAACTCTATTTTGATGATTGCTTGGCTTGATTAGATGTACCTGGTAGACAAAGGGGGGAGCTCCTCTCTTTGAAACACCTCCCACGCCACTTTTGCCGCTCAGGGAGCCGAGAGGGCACGGCTATCCGCCGCCAGGCGGGGAACGTGAGCGCGCGGGTCGTTTGATGCCTGGCGCTGGAGAGAAGAACCCAGAATCTATTCAGAGTTGCCGAGTATTGCGATGCAAGTGTGACATCAGCTATTCTGAGCCGATTTCTAAATGCTACTGAGTTGGACATATAGAATGGTTTCAGATTCTAGGGCGTTTTGCCGCAAACCTTCCACTTGGAGGCTGACTTTGGCAGAATTATGGGGCCGGTCTAGACAGCCTTAAAAATAAAGAAAAGCATCCTTAGTTGTTCCCCCCTATGTAGCACGCAGTTTCATGGCCATTCACAGGGTCCTCCCGGTTTTCCAACTTAAAAGGTGCAATGTTGAGATGTGAAATGTATGACCCCTGCAGAGGATGCCTTCAGTGGCATGCGACTGCAGATTCATAGCTTCATTTTTAGAAGGCCAAGTTACTTACCTTCAATTGTGGTGTCCTGTAAGCATCCTGTTGAGCAATTGTCGAACACAATCTAGCAATTCACCATGTTGGTCTATAGCAACAGCCAGTGATTCCATATGCTTCCCGAAAATAGTATCCTCCCACACACCATCATGAAATCTGAGAAGATGGAGGGGGCCTGTATCCCTATTCATGGTTCCAGCCCGTTTCTTGGCAGGTCCCGTCTCCTGAGGGATTCATGACATGTTCTGCTACAAGTCGAACCTTTAAGCAAGGGATCAAGGAACCGTACTCATCTTGGTAGAACCGAACATCAACAGGACATCCGTTCGTCTGCTTGCGCTAGTCCAACTCAGCCGTTGGCAGGTCCTCACGGACCTCCGGGGGGGCAGGGGCCTCAGGCCCCAGATCAGGATGTTAAGGGCTGGGGTGGGGCCCTACAAAGGAAAACACGGGTTTCGTAAAAAGGACAGCCCTATGAAGTGAAAAAGTGCCCAGGTCTTTGGATTGCGTGTTTGGTGGACAATTGAGGAAGCCTTTGCGGCCATCGACAAAGACTTTTGCCGGGTAGTCGGTATGCTACCTTTTTTTGTTACCTGACTAGCCTTGTTTTGTTGGTTTCCCTTTGATTTTCCCTGGCCAACATGTGAACTTGTGCACGGGGTCTCAGCCTGGCCAAATTTTGGGGCATTTTGGGGCTACCCGTTTTGGGGTGCTGTCAAAGGGTAACCAAGAGAGATCCCCTCTTTGGGTGTTTGAGACAGACCCTTTTGTTTGTTTGTATGTATGCTTGCTTGCTTGCTTGTTTGTTTGTTTGTTTGTTGTTTGTATGGCAAGCTGACTTGGAAATGCATCAAGCTCGGCCGTGAAAAGACGTGTCTCCTCAGGGTTTCTGTTTTTTTATGTTTCGGAATGCCAGATGTTTTATTTCAGGACCGTCGTCAACGCACTGCTGAGGTTGTACCCGTAGTGCTTTCAATACAGCAGCTCCATACACATATTTATGTACGTGTATGTAGTTCAATATAACATATACATTATATATATATATATACATATCGTGATATCCATATATGCACATATATTATAGTTGGCATGCAACAACATAGGAGAGGGTGACCTGGGCAATAGCCCCGATGCCTGGATAGGAAGCGTGAAGCCTTTGAAGCGCGCTGCACGCTGGCGTCAGGTATGAGCATCCTCCGGCTCATAGACCGCCTCCTGGGTGCGGAAGCCAAGGGCCGACCGGATGCGACGTCTCTGGGGTTTGCTCCTAAAAGATGTGTTATGTTTCGAGTCGACCGAAAACCCGGGCTTGCAATATAATTATGTTGTATTTGGGTCGCCCGTGTATGGAGCAGAGTCAGAACATATGTGTCTTGTGTACCCTAGGCCAAGTCTTGTGGATCCGCCCCTGGGATATCCAAAGAGTAGTACTCGTAAGAGAGGACCAACAGAAGGAACGTTTGGAGTCAACAAAGACCCGTTCTTGACAGGGCAGAGGGTGTAGTAGTCATGTCAATGTTTCTCTATATTTGCTTTAGGTGTGCTTGTTTTGAACCTCTGCTGTTGAGTTTGAAGGGGACTATCATGACGTGTCCAGCCCCAACGATACCTGTTGAAAGCTTTCGCTTTGAGGACACACGCTGACACCAAGACAAACGACGCTGATGATCGTTCGTGGAGCTTTTACATCAGTTGCATTATTTAGTGTTGGTTGATGGTTCAGAAGCCAAGTCGAACTGGTTTCCGATTCGAGCCAGGCCCTACGAGCATCATTCCCATCCGCCAGACTACCCACCGGGGGGCCCTCCTCCTTACGGTCACCCGCCCTATCACCCACCGCCTGGCGGAAGCCATGGGCCGGGCTACGGGCCTCCGGGGTATCCGCCGTACTACCCGCCGCATGGTCCACCCCCGCCCGGGGAGCGGGGCCCGGGAGGCCCCGGCCCCCCGGGGCCGGGCTACGGGCCGCCCCCGGGCTACGGGCCGCCGCCCCCGGGCTATGGGCCGCCGCCCTACGAGGGGGCGCCCCCCCACCACCCAGGAGAGGGCGAGCGCTTGGCTTGGCTGGGTGAGTTGTGGTAGAATTGCACACCTCAGCCTGGTGAAGACTGATGGATTCTTCAAGATTGCAAGTGAAGTAGCTATGGTCTTGAGGGTTCCCCCTGTTCCAACTTGCATTTTTCCGGAATCAACCGTACCTCTCTCGGAGATGTCCCATTTGCAGCATTTGTTGCACACAGTCACACGGGTAAATTTGGCATGGCATGGCCCAAACCCAGGTTGAAGGATGCGATTCCAACTAGAAGCGGAAGCGGAAGCTGCCCGTTTGATTCTCTACAATTGCTTCTAGGTAACCATTTCACTAGATTCATCCGGAGGACCCTACTAGTGAGAGGAAGCAGTTCCTTACCAAAAAGGGGAACCACTCCTGACGGGCACGGTCCTCAGGATTAATCCGACTTCAACATTATCAGCCTTTGGATTACAAATCATGCCGACTGCAATTCTATCAGCCCACGAGACCAAACTGTTTTTTCTACCTCAACCCGGATTTGTTTTGCGGAGTCATGGCAAACAACATTAGTTTGACATCCAGGTGCCCTGGTGGTGCGTTTCGCCTGCTGGCTTTTGGCTCGGGCGATCTTGTACATCCACATCAGAGCATACCCAGTCCTTCCTTGCCTTTATCTTTGATGCATTTGGGACAAGAAACCTTCAGACAACTCCACTAACATGTTGTTGTTGTGTGTGTGAGTTTTGGATGTGCGGCAATCCTAGAAGAATCCGTGTCATTGTTCCCCTCAGTCACACGGGGCGAGTCAAAAGAGGATGCAGTTGCTTGAAGACGCGTCGCATCCCCAGTTTCTAAGCTTCGGTCATGCTGTTGCGAAGCTTGTTCTTCTGGTCGACAAACGGTTCGTTGTTTTTTGTTGCTGTGTTTATGAAGCCCCAGCTACCCTGCGGTGCCCTCATTTTTCTTTCTGTGTTTGGCGGGTTCCCTTTAAAGGCAACCCACAGCGGACGGGTTCCCTTTCCCCATGGTGCTGCGCCGGGCTGAGTTCAATCTTCGGGTCCTTGAGACAAAGCTTCGTGGAATGCCATGGCCGAGCCAAGCAAGACGCCCATCGCCTCTTGGCATCGCATTGATGCCAAGAGGCTTTTTATTTTGACTCTGTTGTCTGTTCTTGACTTGTTTAGTCTGCATGAACAACATCCACTTCAGTTGGGATAGATGACACCCTATCTAAACTGGGTAAAACCACAAAAAAAAAACACCCCACTGGCGCCAAGCTGTTGTCGTGCATGCCACACCTCAGCCTCCGGCCTACTGTGGATGGACGAAATCCTGGGCAACCTAAGACTCCCTGGAATGATGATTCACCTGTAAACGCCCACCACGGTTTGTAAGGGTTTCCAGGTGGTGCGAAATGGATTTCGTCCATATGGCCAGGTGGCGGTCTGGGTGCCCTCCACGCCCTCCGAGCAGCAGCTGCAGCGATGCAACTTGCGGCACCCAGAGGAGGCGCCAGGCGCGGACCTCGGGGACCTCGGGTGACCTCGGGTGACCTCGGGGACCCAGTGGATGCGCCCGAGCGACTCGGCCAGGCTCCCGAAAAGGGGTTTCAACCCCTGGCTTTTGTACCAAGGTTCTGGAAAGGTTCTCAGAAATGACCCCCCCAGATTAAAAACAAAGGGCAACATGGAGCAGTTCTGAAACAAAACCCGTCTGAGAACTTGTAAGGTCGCTTGCGAACCTGAATTCCCTGAGCAATGTACGGAATTACTGTTTGATGAAGGCATGACAATCAGGTATACACTATGGCAAGTATGACGAAGGAAAGAGAAGAGGCGAGCATTAGGGAACATTGTGATCAGAAAGTGAAATCATGACATGATTCCTTTCGCTGACCTGTCGCCACAACCTCCAGGTGTTTTGGAATAGGAGACCGGCCGAAATTAGGCCATTGAGCCTGCCACTTAAGTGTTGGGCTGCGTTTTCAACAATGGCCAGCCATGCCCTGGTAGTCTGAACGGGGACTCAAGCACATGCAGGTCAATGGAAGTCCACACCGGGAAGCTGCAACTCAGAGTGGTACCCTTGAGAGCCGAGAGGTAGTGCCCCTAAATTTGCGCTGTGGATCGACGAATCCTGCATTTGGGATGGATGCCCCTTTTTGCAAGCTGGCATAGACGGCCTAGGGATACATATACATTATATATATATATATATTAATATGCTTGTGACTTGTGACGCTTAAAACATTCCCTCCCTCCCACCCAGGTCGTTGGAACCTGGCTGTCCAAGAGGGGTTTTCTAGTGGGTGCCACACCAACGCGAGAGGATCTTTGATTGTGTTCGTGTCTCCATAAGCGACTGGACGTTTGCTGGCAGTGGCTGTTTCAGATTCATTTCTGTTGTGCAAAGATTTATCTGCAAATACCAACCGGAATGGCTATTTCGCAGTGGAACCCCTTCTTCCCAGTTTGTGACGCAGAGTGTCACAAGCTACCGATCAGGCAAACTCCCCATGGGCCGCACTGCGACCAAGACACCAAGTGGTACCCTTTGTTCTTTTGAGGGGGGGGGTTCGGTTCCCTTAAAACGCAACTGCCGTGTGTGTGTACTTGTGCGAGGCATAGAATATAAGTTGCATTGCTGATGGTAACTATGTACTTTCGATGTTTCATAGTCATGAAGCTAAGTAAAGGTTAGATTGGGATCAGGCTGGCAGCCCCTCACGGACGGCCAACACATGGGCCTGGTGACGCTGGCCAAACCTGCGGATCGAGCTTGCCCCTGCGACGTGCTCATCCAGCCGCCCAGCCCGCATTCGATTAGCCCATGGAGAGCTGACCTGGGGGCAAGAGAACTATGATGAAGGTCCTTTGATTGGGGATCCCGTATTTCAGGTTTTGGAATTTACAAAGATGCACCGTTTATACCAGAGGAAAAAATGCCTTGTTTGCTTTAGCTGAATAAAGGGTGTCCGTGAAACTTGCCAGCCTTTGAACCATGACCTGTCGAGGGTTGGCTGGGTTTGATTGGCATTGTAGACAATGTGTGAGGCCAGGGCTAGCAGTCAACCTTGTCCAGGTTAGAACGTCGGTTTGAAGCTATCCTTCTGTTTCCCACCAGCCAATCAGATACCGATTGTTTGAAAGGACCGGAAAAGAAACCCCTTTTCAAGGCCACCAGCATTAGGATGTGTTTTTGTTGGCACCCGTCTCCAGAGTTTGATGTCAATCGAATCCGATCGTCAAGTAAGTGGGAGCACACTACTGTCAATGCTGGATAGAAAGGCAAGATCAACTATGCCCCAGACTTCCAGTGGGTCCTGTTTTGCGAGGGGGTAACAACAACTACCCGCTACAGGTCACGGATGTTGTCTATCTATATTGATATATATTTCAATGGAAACCGCAATTCTTCAAAATAACGATCAAGTACCAACAACTAGGGCGCCCTTCGTTTCATGGAAATCCAGATTGGGTCTGGTGTACCCGCTCGCAAACTCCACTAGCCCAGCTGTAGGAGCAACCCATCGCAGGCACTTCGCAACGCCCAGTCAAGGGTTCAGAGTCCTACCCTTAAGTTTTGTTGCACAAGGGCTTGCTCTGAGCGCACCTTTGCTCTTCCCCTAAAATCCTTCCCGGAAATTAGGTTCCATGGCATCGTTGCTTGGCAGGGTACCCCTACCCACACGGTGCTTCGGGACTCGCCGGGTTTCTAGATCTCCCCTGTTCGTGCTTCTAAGCATCTCCTGTTTTAGCCCTTTTCTAGGTGACTTTACCCTTGGCGGGGTGAGATGGGGAACCTCAGTGTGGCCTGCCTCTCGTTGAGCCATGTTTCAGCTCCTGTTGCTTACACCTCCCTTCGGTTTCCAAGACAACTGGAGACGCGAGACGCGAGGTGCCGCAGCCAGGTGGACCTTCTCCTGCGCTCCCTTGACTCGCTGCTCAGATGTGACGTCACAGGGATTTGGACCCAACAAATGAAGGGATTCTACTTGAAAAACGGCACCCTTGGACGTCAACAGTTTGGAAAACTTTCTACTTCATGCAAGCACGTGTCAAAATAAAGGGAAACCACAGCATGGCGGGTTTTGCTGTTGGTTTAAGCCAATGTGAGATGGATACCCTTAAACAAATGTGGCAACCAGAAGTTACGCCCTGTCTTGTGTTTTGAATGGTACCTTTAGGGTGTTGAGTTGTGTATCCCAGTTGGAGGAAATAGCACATTGTGACGTGGCGATTTTGGCGACCGGCAATCAGGTTGGTGCGTTGGTTTTTCAGCTTATATGTCCCTTTTGAGGGCAACTTCAACAAAAAAGCCCGTCCTTTTTGTGGAGGGGCCTTGGAGACAAAGCCAGGCATACATAAACTCGACCATCCCAGTAGAAACAGATGTGGATCACGCGCTGAGTTCGACTCTCAGGTTGAAGTGGCAAAAAGCCCCCAAAGGTGCAGGCATAGAGCAGACCCCAAGGTTGGAAAGCTTGTCATTCCCTGCGCACGAAAACGACGGAGCAGATCTGGGACGCTTGGATAGCCCGCATGAATCAAGGCTTCCTGTTTGGGCTATGGGGAACCCGAGGGAAACCACCAGTGGAGTTGACAAACGCTTTTGTTAAGCCGGATACGTTTCACCCCCAGATCCAGGTTTTCTGATTCGCAACAGGAAGGAATTTTGGGTTCAGATTTCGCCATGTTTGCCGGGGCCACGTCGAGCACACTTGGCCACTTTGCTCCATAGCCTCAAGGCTTGGAGTCCCACTTTCGCATTGGATGGTGCCAAGTTGCGCAATGGACTGGAAGCTTTAAGGCACCCGAGGAAAACCCGCTGCCCTGTTGAAAGCTCATGTGATGAGCTTTCGCGGGGCACGGCTTTTCCGTGCAACACCTTTCATTGGACAATGCCTTCCAATGGATGACAACCATGTATGCAACCAAAAGATCAGCTCACTGTAGTTCAACCACCTCAGTCTATGATTTTTGTATTGATCCCAAGGAGAATACCCCAGTACAATTGCAAGAATTGGCCCACAGTGACACAGTCCAGAATAGTCCAAATGTGTACAGTCCAGGACACTCCAAATCCCAAAGGAATCCTACAAAAGAGGCGTGTGTTTAAACCACCAGTTGCAGCCAGGTACTTTGACCACATATCATAGCCAACCACCAGAGTTCCTGGAAACCCAACCCGGGGAACGCCGAGGAAGGCCGGCGAGCGCTTGCAGCGGTGGCCGGTCCATGACCGCGCGCGCCTGAGATTGGCCGTCGAATGGGAGATGTTGAAAAGTCTTCGTCCCTGAGCTCCTAGACTTTCGTCACCGTCACCTTTGGGGTTGGACCGTTTTAGTTTTAGAGGCAAGCAGTTTTGTTTTTTTGGCACAGCCCAGGATGTGAGTCGCCTAGCAGCACGTTTGTGTATTTCTTTTGACGTGAGTCACAAATCAAGGTTAACTTAGCATGGAACAGCATCAAACCAGTACTTTTGGGGCTGGGGGGCAGAAGCTGAACAAATATGTTGGTTCCGAGAGCAAAGGCTGGTGGTCAGTTTACCGCCCCCTGCCCACGCACTTGGTTGCCTTGGCAGTTTCATGACTTCAAAATCCAGATTTCAGATTGTTTGCAACCTTACCCTCGATTGTCAGATTGTGCATGATCGAACCTAAGCCATGTGAGCATTCCCTTCAGAATCCGATGCCGGACAGCTGAATATTAAGGGGCACTGTTGAATGTCCTGAACTTGAAAACAAAGGCTGACGTTTCGTTTGGACGGCTGCGTTTCCCGACAAAGCTCACGGACAAAGCTAGCCGAGTGGTCAGGTCGGAAGGACCTCTTCTACCGCTCTCTTCAGCCCGGGATCCTCATGGGCCCTTTGCGGTCAGCGGACAAGCTCTTCTGGCCGCTCAGATGTCGATTTGGCGGGCTCCCCTACTTTTGATTGGCTTTAAAGGAACTATTTGGGGGCTCCCCTAATTTGTGAGAGATGTCCCTTTGGCCTCTTTTTCGTGGGAAGTCCAGGGGAATCCATTCATGTTCTCATGTTGTCGGTGGTTCCCAACCATACCTTAGATGGAGTCTAGGGGGTTACGACAGACCCACATTAAAGCTGCATTTCTTTGTTAAGGAATCATGGAACATCGTGGCAAGGTTTCTTGGGTTCCGGAATCCCACTTCCACAGCATGATTGGGATGCGGCAGCTCTCCCTTGGAGCAGTTGCAGTGCAGTTGGTTCGATGTTGTCAAGCCGTGATTTGAGCCTCTGGTTTTACCAGGCTTGAACATATATATTGGAGTTCGACTGCTAGAATTGTTGTGTTCCCATGGTAGTGACCTAAATCAATGTTGCGGTGGCCAAGTCATTCCGGATGTTGTAGACAACAACTCGGAGGTGGGAACTCAGGATAAACCGTTTAACCCCTGGTCGATCAACAAGCTCGTGCCCCGGTCCGCCAAGTTGATTTGTTTGCCACACTCGGAGAACCGAGGCCTGTTCCCCGGGTGCCAGACGCGTCCTGCGCGGAAACGGTCAAGGGACAAAACCGAAGACCTTTGAAGACGCATTCGAGGAAGCTTGCTTGCTCTGCACATTGCTAGACTTAGATCGCCGTAGTGGCCTTGGGCTTTCTTCAGGGTTTCCTTCATCATGCCTTGTCGCCAGCAAAATGTGAACAGCCATATCATAGTACTATGCGGGTGTTTTCAATTTGCGAATCCCCTTGTGGTTGTTGTTTACGAGGAACTCAGAAGGGAGCTAGCCATTTAGGGGCCGGGCCGCTATTTTGCAAAACACTCGGATAATAATTTAGCTTTCAGACACGTTCTCAGACTGCGTCTGGAAAACTCCTGAGCAACGACATGTTGCGTTTTACCACATGCAAGAAGCCGCCGTTTGATTCGTGTCCCATAGGTTTTGGGTAGACTTTTATTACCAGGATTTGATGGTGACTGATATGGGTGCGTCCTAAATAAGGGACTGTTTCTTTGTCCTCTGTCTTCTTTTTCCTGTATTTTGAGACAAGTCAGAACTCCAGTGGTGCTTTTTCTTTTTTTTGGGGGGGCTGACATTTCCCATGGACACCAGAGACTTGGTTTTGATTAGACTGCTTTGGTCTCTGCAGTGCACATATCGAGGCTGCAGACGGCAGGCCAACTTCCTCTGCTGGCGGGGCTCCTCAGAATCGCCGGAGGTGGGCAAATCCTGCATGCATACAAAGGTGGTAGCCTTTGGGTGAGTAATCATTCAGCTCCCCATCTCCAAGATTGTTCTTTTCAAAAATGACCGGGTGGCATTGGCAATTGCAATATGAACGGACCCCGGCTGAAACCATCTATTCGACCAACCTGACCTTCCCGGAATGAAGCATAGACCGGACATCTCGACGTTCACCCAAACCAATCAGAGCTGAGGACCAGCTGAGGCTCGCCTTCGGGGAGGATGTTGGCTTCAGCTTCGCCTGGCACGCCCTTCGGCGGTCGATAGGTGCGATCTCTTGGGGCGATAGGGAATGAGTTGGAAGGAACCCGTTGTGTTGAGGTCATTCCAGTTCTCACTCCCTCTGCACCAGGAAGGAATTTCTTGGGTTTGGGCAGGCTCTTCCTTCATCCCGTTTTGACACGTTCTTTCAGTGGCAGTTTCGATGGACGCCGCCAGTAAATTGAAACCTTGCAGAGGGGAAATCCAGTGACCCCTGTCGGGGTGAAAGGATCCTATCATTTGAACGTTCGGAGCTGTGGGAGCTTGGATATGTTAGATTCTCCAACCGTGGATTCCACGACTTCTTAGTATCATTTGAAGATGAGTTGTTGGAGCTTGGCTTGTTCTGAAAGAGATGGGGAATTGGGACTTCGTGATTCGCCCCACAAGGCCTTCGACAGGGGCCAATAACTCGTCCCAAACGAGTCCTTCGACCCTTTGGCCTTCGTATGTGGGGTTTACTGTAGTACCCCGAAAGTGACCCCGAAAGGACTTTTTTTTGTCCATTTCCAGGTCAACGGGAAGATTTGTTCAGTGAGAAAAGGCTGGAACATGTGGATTGACCTACCTTGGTCTCAAACTCCGGGGGCCCAAGATACCCAAACTGGATGGCATCCACCTTCGGGGACTTCGGTAACTGGATGGCATCCACCTGCGGTGTTTGTTTCAAGCAACCCCCAAGCAGTTAATTCCCCCCAACCACGAAGACACACCACCAATGGCTGACCTAAGGTGAGTACTAAGCTTTCCCAGGGGCGACTTGCTGCGGGCCGAGTTGCATGTTGATTCCAGTGTTCATGGGGGGGCGAAGTTCATCAGTATCACTCAGGTGACCTACTTGGTTTGCTTGTCTTCCATGGCATTGACCTCCGGGATCTTCACTGCGGTCACCTGGAGCGATGCCGACGCCTACCGGGCGCTGATGCCTGTGGTGTCCTTTCTGATCGTGTCGTGGAACCTTGGCAACAGAGGATGGTTGTTGAAAGCAGACACGTGATTCTGTTCTTTTTCTGTGTTTTTCTTGTTTTCTTATTTGTTTGATACACATACAATATGGTTGTTAAGACATAATGGTGTATTTAAAAGAGGAGCAGAGGTGGAAAGAATGGTTGTGGAGGCTCAAACTAGGGGAGCCACAAGCGAACATGTCGCTCGGTTGTTCAGTGTTCGGTGGGGTTTCTGCCGTTCAGGCCACTGGGCAACTGGGGGCTCAGATATTCAGGGTGTCCTGCAGCCTGTGCACCGTCTTGAATAATTGGCAGGATGCCGATTTTGCAAAACTCCAAAGAGCAAGCGAGAAAAACGGTTTCCCTTCTGACACACTTGTTCCAGCATAGTTTTTGCAATCAAGCGCGTCTCTTTGCCGGTGGTTTGCGTGAACCGCTCCCCCCGAAAGAATACCGCGCTTTCAAACAAATAGCTGTGGCTCAAAGGCCGGTACCCAAAATGGAACCCTGGTAAGTGGAATGGACCAAAACCTGCTTAGCCTCGGCAGTTTAATTTTGAGCCGCATCCACATTGTTAAACAGCGGGCCATTCGGGACGAGGACCATTGCGGTGACTGAGACCCAATCAGCTGTGGGAGCCCCAAGCCGGGAGAACTGCTGAATTGCAGAAGGCAGTGCTCCGATCCGAATTGACCAAGCCTCGTTTGAGTAGCTTGGGCTTCTCGTTCTTTCTAGGTTCAACTCTACACCCAGAGGGGGTCTTTGATTTTCTGTTCTAATCCACTAGAATTTTGGGAATGAAGGAACACCCTCTGATTAGTACGTATGGTCCTCCAGATTATTCAGAAGTCAACATTGCCCTGGTTTTGACCCCGGCTCAACTGGCTCTTACCGCTCAACTGGCACGTGCCCTAATCAATTGGGTTCCACCCCCGACTTGCAATGTATGGTGGGGGTACCCCAAACAAAACGGACGATTTCTTCCAACCGCGCAGTTTCCCGGACTGTGGGCAGATTGTGCACTCGCCTTCCAAGTTTGAGGCCTTGGAAAGTTAGAAGGCCATTCTAGGTGGTAAGATGTGTTGTAAACACAAGTGTACGTGTTTGTTTGGCCAATCCAGGGGTGATCTGAGCCTTGGACGAATCCAGCTGGTTTGACTTCCTCTTGTTTCTGGTTACCAGAATCCAAATGGCTGCCCTCTAGGGTCTTCGGAGCAACCCTCAAACCCACCAAGCACACCAAATAGGGGTGGAGCCTGGCGGGTTGTTTGGGGTCTCTTCCGTGGTGTCCACCTACGCATCCGTTGGAATGCTGCAAGCAGTAATCCTATAGGTCATATTAGCTTGCCTCTTTTTTGCCGAGCTCACAGATTCAGGGGAGGAACATGCTGTCACATAGGTCCTTTAGTTGGGATCCAATTCTTGGTTCTGGGTTGGAATTGTAAAATGTGCAGATTGCTGTACGTATTGCATAGTTAATGAATATTCTCAACAGAGAAGATGTCCCCAGTTCAATCGGGTGACTAAGGGTAGACTAAGCTTCACATGAGCTTGATATGTGTTGAAGCAGAGGAACGGCCTGTTGTTTGTCCTGGCACAGCTGCAAGTGTGTTCATATCACTTGCGACTTGAAGTTTGCACCTGGGAGATGCATTTTGGTGAACCGCAGTTTTCCCATTGCCACTACGGGTAAGGCTCCGTGGCGCCTCCCGACCACACCCTTGGACGATCAGACGTTTTTAGAGTTTTGAGGTTCATGACCTTTCGCACTAAAGTGGAAACTGTTAAGAGGGGATCGACGAGCCACAGTTCCGGACCTCACTTATGGGTTGTTCAATGTGCTCAATGTCATCCTAACTTTTGATTGTTCAACTACCCCCACCATTTTGTCCATGACGCATCTGTTGACGTGACTCAGGTCGTGCAGAAGTTGGAGTGCCACTGGCACAAGCTTCACCAGGCCACCCTCACAAGGCGGCCATGGGCCAAAGCAATCTTAAGTCCCGACCCTACTAGTCAGAGGACCCCCTAAAAGACTAATCCTGCGGATGAATTCCAAAGTTTGCACTAGAACTGGCGTTCAAAGAAATGGCCGGCCAACTGTTGTGCCAGATGGTGGTTCTCCTTGTATTCATGATCCAGTACGGATTTGGGGATTGGGATTATGGACCCCATTTTGAGCAACCCAGTTTTTATTTGGCCCACCCGCGTGTGCGCGCTCGTGTGTGGTTCTATTGTTTTTTTTAGACGGAGGAGCGCCTTCCTGTGGTACTTTGCCAAGATGAATCGCGACAAAAGGCTGAGGGGTACTCTGCCAACTAGCCTGCAACCCAAGAAGTGCGTTGCCCGATAAAGGGGTGCTCCAGAAGTGATGGTTTTATGGGTTGAGCTAGATATGGCCAAATCACCCCTGTAATCGACTTGGTGGCCTTTCCACACTCGGGCCCCCCTTTGGTATCTGTTGCAGTATGCATCAGAATCAGAAGCTTGCCAAACCTGGCAGTCGTGTGGTTTCGTGGTTTGGTGGCTGGGTATACAATATCCTTGGACGGGGCTGCAGCTGATTTCTGGTTATGTTCTTTCCGAAGTTGCCTTTTTCAATGGGTCAAACTCTGGTTTTGACACGCTCCTTTTCGATATTGAGAGAATGATCCTTCTCGTTGGTTCCAGGAGGCACAGTGAATCGAACCCTTCAGGTTTCCTTGTTCTCGCCTTCCGAGTCGCTTTTTTAACACTAACCATCGAGGTACCACCCCACCCCCAAAAAAGGGACAGCTTGCGGCTTGCTTCCTCGCCTTTCAACACCAAAACCGCCCCCCAAATTCGTGGCTTCCTGGTGCTTTTTGGAAAGCCAACCGGGGTACGCCAGTGCCCCGCAGGGCAGATGACACGGCCAGCACCGTGAGCTCGGAGCTGTCCTTCGCTTTTGGAAGGCGCTCGGTGTTGGAGACGTGGAGAAATCGCCGTCCGTATATATTTATATTTTATGTATGCATATATCTTAATTTCTGCTTTGCAGGCTGTTGACGAGTTGCAGGTTGCAGGCATGAACGTAACGGCCGTCTCAACTCTCAAGATTCTTTGGGGAATGGATTCCAGCCATGGTTTGATTGCATTAGCTGGGCTTTTCGCCGGGTGGTGGGCAACTCGAGGTTCACCTGACAGGATAGAGCCCGGGATCTGCCAGTGCCACTGTCAGTGCCCCATCAGCGAAGACGGGCGAGGTGACGGATCTTGGAGCTGGATTGGGTTTGTGAGTATTGGGATTGAACCTGGTTCTGGTTTTGAGGATTACCATCCGCACCACTGAGGGAGGCGGGCAGGAACTGACGTTGTCTCTCAAAGGTAAGCCTGGGAAGGGAGTTTACGGGGCGCAAAAGGGACTGCAACTGCTGGATCGCTGAGATCGTTTAAATCATGGCGCTCCAAATTGGGGACCTGGCTTACGTGCTGTATCATGGTGACCCGGGTGTTTATCATACAAGGGTGCTGCTGGGGGATTTGGGAAACGATGAGTGGATGATCGTCACACCGGATCGAGATATCTACAGTGAGATTTTCCATGCTCGGAACGGCGACATATCCCAATTCTGGCATTCACCGGATGGTAGGGGGGTGCCGGGAGCCCAGGTACTCCAATGGGGGCCCGTGAGTATTCCCAATTTCTTCAAAATGGGAGACGGGAGACAAATGCGGAACTTCTGCGGAGGGGAGGTGCAGCAGCGCCAGCGGCAGCCGGACATGATGCGGGTGATCGCTGACTTTGGTAGTCCCACAGATGGAATGGGAAGGATCGCGTTGTTTTAGCAGCTCATGTTAGCCGGGACTCCGTGGCTGTTTTCTTGCGAGGAGCGGATCAGGCTATGCCGACTCGCGGAGGCCAATGCTGGCGATGACAGGGTCTCTGCTGAAGACGTGAGGACCATGTCCATCCATTACCTAGCAAATGGTGAGCGCGGCAGAAATTTCAATGAGACCGTGAAGGAGCTGCGCCAAGTGGAGTTTGATGATTTTCCTTTTCAACCACGGACGTGCCAAGAGTACCTTAGGGCGGCGTGTGAGATAGCGGAGAGCTGCTATGGGCAGCATCTGGCCTGGGGCAGTCACGGATTCCGGAAGGCGATCGAGCCATCTACGAGGACGAGGTGCTCAGCCAGGTCCTTGACCTGAAGAAGCAACTCTTAGCAGAAGCTCATGTGGGTGACCATGGGTGACCCTTCAGCCCCCTCATATGCGGCGAGCGATTACTTCATGGGGTGCCGATATCGTCCAGGAGGTGGAATCGTGGTACCGGCGCTGACGGAACATGTATCCCGACGGATGCATGAGGAAAGCCAGATCATGAAGGAGAAGCGTAAGCTGATCGAAGCCAACTAAGACCAGCCGCAGGAGTTACAGACAAGATATAGAGGTTACACAAATTTAACGGAACTTGCATCTACTTATAACTAACTTCGCAACAGATACAAACAGTTATCCGCAGGTAGTAAGTTCGCAAAAAAAGATACACAAAGTTAGAAAAACTTAGAAAAAGTTATAAAAACTTACAAAAAGTTACAAAAAGTTACAAAAAGTTATCGGAGAGCAAAAATCACACGTTGTGGTCAGCACATAATTGCAGAAAACAAGCAGCGCCTAGATACGAAAGCGGTCGAAAAAAGAGTAAAATCTTTCAAGGATCCGCCAATGAACGCTGTCAAAACTCTCTAGCCGCTCAAGACTCTCCACGCTGTCGAAACTCTCCGAAACTCTCCAGCCGCACATTTTTTTCAAGACAGCCATCGTCGAGTCCGTCAAACCAACACGAGCAAGTTGCCATCCACCTCTCTCCAATAGGCAGGGCAAAGCCATTTACAGGAGTTCAGCTGACGCCACGCCTTACAGCTTGTGGGCTCGAAAGAAAGCACGCCTGGCATCTCTTGAACCACGCGTCGAAAAACCGCACCTAGACATTCAATCACTTCGGCCAACCAAATGTTTGCAGTAAACAAGCCACTTGAGAGTTTTGAGGGTTCGAGAGTTTAGTTGATGACGAGAGTTTATTGGCCCTAGACTCAGAAACATATTCTATTCAGCTTTTTGTTTCTGAATTTATTCAGAATTTTTCTGAACTCAGTAAATGGAAGCAAGTACTGGGCAAGCCTCAAATTCAGAATTTTTCTGAATTTATTCAGAATTTTTCTGAACTCAGTAAATGGAAACAAGTACTGGGCAAGCCTCAAATTCAGAATTTTTCTGAATTTATTCAGAATTTTTCTGAACTCAGTAAATGGAAACAAGTACTGGGCAAGCCTCAAATTCAGATTTTTTCTGAATTTATTCAGAATTTTTCTGAACTCAGTAAATGGAAGCAAGTACTGGGCAAGCCTCAAATTCAGAATTTTTCTGAATTTATTCAGAATTTTTCTGAACTCAGTAAATGGAAACAAGTACTGGGCAAGCCTCAAATTCAGAATTTTTCTGAATTTATTCAGAATTTTTCTGAACTCAGTAAATGGAAACAAGTACTGGGCAAGCCTCAAATTCAGATTTTTTCTGAATTTATTCAGAATTTTCTGAATTTATTCAGAATTTTTCTGAACTCAGTAAATGGAAACAAGTACTAGGCAAGCCTCAAATTCAGAATTTTTCTGAATTTATTCAGAATTTTCTGAATTTATTCAGAATTTTTCTGAACTCAGTAAATGGAAACAAGTACTAGGCAAGCCTCAAATTCAGAATTTTTCTGAATTTATTCAGATTTTTTCTGAACTCAGTAAATGGAAACAAGTACTAGGCAAGCCTCAAATTCAGAATTTTTCTGAATTTATTCAGAATTTTCTGAATTTATTAGTACTGTAGACAAGCCAGTATTTCATAACCAATGGATTCCCCTCAAACCCTTCTGACCAAAACTCTCTATCTCTCAAATCTCAATCCCTGTAGCTCTCAAATGAGTTGTGCACGTCAAGCTCTCACCACTCTCGATGTCATGCAAATGTTTCTGCTGGAGTTTGGTGTGTTTGAGAGTTTCTGAATTTGAATCTTGAACAACTTCCTTGCTTGCAGATTCACTGACGCTCGAGTCACACACCATGCAAATGTTTCTTGAGAGTTTGGAGAGTTTAAGAGTTTATGAACTTGACTGACCAGCTTCTTGACTTGCAGATTCATCGACGATGCGCGCGGCTCAGATCTAATTTTTGCTCGTAGGGTATCCCGTCCTGGCAAGGCTATGGATCGTACAATTCCGTTGTCTGATGGGACGGTGGATGGGTATAGCCCTCAGTGGCAGAGGCTGATATGGATCAAGATCATCGAGATGGAGAATGCCCTTCGAACAGCTGATAGCAAAATCAAGAAGTTGGAGAAAAAGGTGAAGGTGTTGGTCTACAAGCTGAAAAAGAAGAAATTGCGTTTGAGAGGTGCTAGGCTTGCGCTAGTATGAGCCAGCTTCGATCCAAAAATACTTCATGTGCTTACTTGAGAGTTTCGTTGCTGATTTGAGAGTTTAGTTGCTGACTTGAGAGTTTATAGAGAGTTTGTGAACCTCTCAAGTTTTGTGGCATTGACTGACTCTCAAACCAGCCCTCAAACAAACTCTCAATCAAACTCTCAAACTCTCAAGGCTCTTATCCCACTCTCAACCCTGAAAACTTTCATAAGCTCTCACGACGTTCCAGGTTCTTATCAAACTCTCAAACCCTGAAAACTCTCATAAACTCTCAAACCTTCAGACCACTCTTAAACTCTCAAGACTTTCCAGGTTCTCATGCATCAACTCTTAAACCATGAAAACTCTCATGAGCTCTCAAACCCTCAAAACTCTCCAAGCAAAACCCGCGTGATGAGACAAAGGATCCTTTCATTTGAGCCGCTTTTTTGCACTCTCGCCAAGCAACGACGTAAGCCCGCTATAGCACCATGATGGCTCAAACTCTCAACAACTCTCTCACAAAATCGCAGCCGAGGCCAACGCTGGCTGCACCCATTTTGCGCAAAACTCTCATCAGGTTGCTACGAAAACATTGCGACATGCAAAGCACAGTATACGTGGCGATCAACGAAAACCGACCTGAAAAAAACACGAAAAAGTTATAAAAAGTTAGCAAAACTTATCAAGAGTTACACACACTTAACTTGACTTAAAAATCCACTATCGAGACTTATATCTAGATGTGAAAACTTAATAAAAACTTACCATAACTTAAAAACAAATAGCAAGTCCAATAAACGATTATATGTCCCCGCAAGTGTTGGAAATGACTATGCCCGAGTTGACCTAGTTGCCGAGCACTTGCCGAGCGCTTGCCGCCCGGTTGCCGCCTACTTGCTAACTGCTATAACTTGTCGGCAATCGCCGCGGCTGGTCTTAGAAAGGAGGAGGAAAGGGTAAAGGGAACAAAAATGTGACTTTTGCCTTTTGCAAGCCCCCCAGCAAAGAAGGGGGGGTGGGTGGCAAGAAGTGAGTCGCACGGCTGGCAAGGAGCAGGGGACTTGCCGGTTTGTTTTCGTACCCCTGCGGTTTTTGCGAGGTTTTTCTGGCACATGGAGGAGGGGCGGAACAGAGACATTTTACCTCTGCCTTTGCTTCAGGTTGAGCCGGTGCCTCAACGTGGTTCATTGTTGAGGAGTACTCACCGCAGGATTCTTTGAAGAATGCATTTGCAGGAGGGGGTGAACTTGGCCGTCACTTAATTGAATTCACTTTTTTCTGGGCGTGACGAGGACGGGGCAGTACAATTTGTGTCGTCCTTGGATGAGCTCAACCTTGTTCAGCGGGATGCCATGTTCCACATCATCCGTCGAGTGAGATCTTTTGGCGGCCGACCTCTGAATGCAAGCCGTGCAGGAGCCCCTCAGGCGCTCCGCATCGCCTGCAACCCTTATGGGGGCGACAGTACAGGTCGTAGAAGGCGTGGATATTTCCGGGCTTTTGGATGGGCGAGCCGGGGAGTTCCGTCGTAACCCGGAGGACCAGATGTTGCAGGATGCTGGCAATTGGGGCATTATGCGCGAAGAGATGGACAAGCTGCGCACATACAATGATCCGCAGCTAAAGCGCCGGAGTTTTTACATACAGTTTTTGCAGAAGCTGCGGAAAGCCGGGATCCTCACATTTTCTCGGACTGCGCGCGGACGAGTTGGAGCTTTTTGTGAAAAAGAAGCCAAAGGAAGTAAATAGGGCTATGGTGGATCGGCAACGATTGATACTTGATTGTAGGAGGGTCAACTTGCAGTTCAGGGCGCCCCCCCATCACCGAGCTTGGATCTCTGTCTGCTGTCAGTGATGTGTTCATCCCCGAGGGCAAGAACCTTTACATAGCTGGTGGGGATATCCGGGACTGTTTCTACGTTGGCGGATTCCAAAGAAACTTCGGGAGTTCTTCTGTTTCTCTTTTGATATATCTGTGGCTGAAGTTAGGGACATTCTTGGAGGAGATCTACCCGCAGAACTGCAGAGTTTACCCTACCTTTTCTTAGCAGGGGCGCTGGCAGGGCCACAGGGCCATTCCTGCGCAAGAACTTTTGGCTCTAAACCGATGATGCTGGCGACGCTTGTCAAAGCCAGTGATGCTTGGCGCTGACGATGCAAATTTCGCTGGCGAGCTGGTGATGCAGATTACGCTGGCGATGCGCAACCAGTTGCTTGGTGCATCTGGCTTGGCGTGGCGTTTTGTCTGCCTGTCTCGCGCGAAGTGATTGTTCTGCGGTTGTGACTTTATTGCCTTGTTTGGGGTGGTTTTCGGGTGGAAAGTCAGCCCTGGTTGTGGTGTTTGCCTTCACAGGCAATGTGACTCACAGGTAGTGACTTTTCTGTCTCGCGCGGGGTTGGTTTTCGGGTGGGACAAGTCACTCGGCTTGCGCCAACGGGCGATGTGACGGAAGTGAGATTGCTTGCCTCGTTTGGGGTGGCTTTTGGTCACTTCCCGAAGTGGTTTCTTCTGTCTGGTTTGGGATGGCTTTTGGGTGGAAAAAAGTCACTTCCCGCAGTGGCTTTTTTGTCTGGTTTGGGGTGGCTTTCGGGTGGAAAAAAGGTCACTTCCCGAAGTGACTTTTTGTCTGGTTTGGGGTGGCTTTCGGGTGGGAAAAAGTCACTTCCCGAAGTGGTTTCTTTTGTCTGGTTTGGGATGGCTTTTGGGTGGGAAAAAAAATCAGTTCCCGAAGTGACTTTTTTGTCTGGTTTGGGGTGGCTTTCGGGTCACTTCCCGAAGTGACTTTGTTGTCTGGTTTGGGGTGGCTTTCGGGTGGGGAAAAGTCACTTCCCGAAGTGGTTTCTTTGGTTTGGTTTGGGATGGCTTTTGGGTGGGAAAAAAGTCAGTTCCCGAAGTGACTTTTTTGTCTGGATTGGGGTGGCTTTCGGGTGGGAAAAAGTCACTTCAGGAAGTTGTTTCTTTTGTCTGGTTTGGGATGGCTTTTGGGTGGGGAAAAAAGTCAGTTCCCGAAGTGACTTTTTTGTCTGGTTTGGGGTGGCTTTCGGGTGGAAAAAAGGTCACTTCCCGAAGTGACTTTTTGTCTGGTTTGGGGTGGCTTTCGGGTGGAAAAGAGTCACTAGGCCACAGCCGTTGTTTTGGCTCTTGCTGCTTCAAATGCAACATGGGTTTGGGTGGGAAGAACACGGGCTTGTGCGGGAAGTCGCCTTTGGGCGGGGTAGGCCCTGAACCTGAAACCAAAAAAGCCGGTCTGCGGCAGGTCGCCTTTTAGCCCTTTTGGCGCTCGCCCGCAAAAAGCAGCCTTCCCGCAACCACGGCAGGTCGCCTTTGCTCTCTGTTTTGCGATGGCAGATGTTCGCGGCAAGTGCTGTGACAGGAGCACAGAGCGCAACTTCCTCTTTGGGACCAGCTCACGCATCGCCAGCATAATCTGCATCGCCATCGCCAAGCACACTCGCTTTGACAAGCGTCGCCAGCATCATGGGTTTAGAGCCAAAAGCTTCCTGCGCAGGAATGTGGCCCTGTGGCCTTGCCAGCGTTGTTCAACAAGGTTGCAACGAATGTCTTATTGTAAAGTGAACAAGTCCAAAGAAAAACCACCAGTAATCAGGGCCACGTTTGCGTTGTGTCTGGCCGAGAACGGTCTTAAGCTGCCAGCAGCTTGAAGAGGCTTGACCTGAAGCTGGCGCCCCGAAACTTGAGCGAGGGCTTGGGAACTAACAAAGTGACGTGCTTGTCTTTGCTGTTTTTTGCGTGTATAGCCATTTGGCTGCAAGCATGCTGGGCTGTTGCAAAGCAGGTTCAGCGTGCGCAGTGCCCAGATGTGGAGCCTGCTTCTTCGATCGGCACCATGACAAGTTGAAGGATGAATTCCCATGGTTGGAACATTCTGCTCAGCCATTTGGTGTTGGTTGCAGCTTGTGTCGGAAAGCAAGCGCGGACCAGGCTCACAAAAAGCTGTCGCGTGGTGCCCTACAGTGGCGCCAGGTGGAGATCATCAGCTATTTGTCCCTGCAACCCCGTCGATTGCGGAAACATGAAGCCTCCTTTGAGCATCAGCAAGCCTCAAGGCCCGGGCTGCCAACCCAAGCCTCTATGTTAGCACCAACAGCTGTGCAATTTCAGGATTTGCTGTCACACGCTCGCAAAGCAACGGTAGGCGCAGATGGCATTCCCAAAGTCGGTGGTCAAAAAAAGTGCCGCAGAATGCTGTGGTGCTTGGCTGAGGCCCGCCGGGAAGAGCACCGAGACATGTTCAGAGCAGGGCCTGGCGTAGATGGAGGCGAATTGGTTCAATCAACTACCTTGTTTTCTGATGCCAGGCGTGGAATTTTGAGCTTGCGTTTTACAACTGCGAATTCAAGGTTGGAGCAGCAGCAAGGGTTCTTTGGAGCAGTCTCGCTGAGCGAGGAATGTAGCTCAGATGCTGTCGGCCTCATGAAAGGCATGATGTTGATTCTGCGGAATTTCTGCACCAGACACAAGCATCCTCCTCACCTTGAAAGACCGCGCCAGGCTGCCATTGACCCTGACCTTTTTGCCAGGGTGGTGGCGTCAATCGAGTGCTTCGTGAGCGACTCCGCGTCTGATGAAATCAGAGCAGGGCACATGTTGGCGCGCCAGTCAACAGTTGACGTGTGTCACCCACACCTTCCATGCTTGAAAGTGGTCACCCGAGACAAGCCTCACGCAGTGCGGCGCAACCTCACCCGAGGATGGAAATCAGACACCTTTCTGGATGAAGTTGCCTCACGCTTTGTTTTTGGCCCATCCAGCCCAACACGGCTGATTCAGAACAGTTTCGTTTTCCGCGCTTGGTTTGCAAGCAGCATCAAGAGCATTGACCGCGACATGGCCGCTGTGCAGCTGGACAGGCATATCTACGATTTGGGGTTTGCCATGCACCGTTTTGAATCGGCAGCAAAACCGATGTCTCGCATAGTCCTTTTTTTCCATGCCTTCCTTACTACTGTCCGGCGAATTGCGGCAGAGCGGAAGCATGAGTCAGAGGGCAAAGACGCTGCTCAGTTTCTTCGATGGCTCAATCTGGAACGGTGCTTGCAGTTCTCGATGTTGGCGGACTGCGCCATGGAGAACCTGGAGCTGACACGGCTTGTGGACTACCAGGGCTTCCCAGTCGAAGAATTGCCCAGCAACTTGAAAAGCTTTCAGCAGCGGTGTCGGCTTTTGTTCTCTGGAGACAACCCGGCATGTCGACACACTGGCTTCACAGGCCACATGTTGAAGCTATTGAAGAGGCGCATCGTTCTACATTTGCCTGACGGGGGCGTTGTTGAACTGGGGTGCGCGTCA